>WNWK01000312.1:515000-562500 GCA_009830355.1 Cherax destructor
CTTAAGAACTACTCTTGATGACCAATGTGCAGTCGATATTATTCAAACCCATGAAACTACATATATGCCAGTTGATAACAATATGCAAAACAACCACAGCGAAAAAAATGGTGACATTCAAAGTGCTTTCGTGATTTCTCACTATTCCTTGATAATGTGAGAAATCACGAATGCGCTTGAAATGTCACTATATTTTCCCTGTGGTTGTTTTGCGTGCACATACACACACACACATTATATATATATATATATATATATATATATATATATATATATATATATATATATATACACACACACATACAGTTGAGGGAAAAAATTCTCTCATGCGTCCGCCTGTGGACGCGACTCTATTCCCCAGCAGACAGACACATTCGCCCTCGCATAGAATCTAAGGCAAAAACCCATTTATCACCTCAGCCAGTGTATTGTGAACGAGACAGAGTGCATCCAGTTTCCACAACGCCACTTCCCTTGTTAAACTGATACGTCAGACATGGCGTTGGCTTTAGTTTGCTCTTGCTCTGTGTGTGTGTGTGTGTGTGTGTGTGTGTGTGTGTGTGTCTCTCTCTCTGTCTGTCTGTCTCTCTCTGTGTGTCTCTCTGTGGCAGTAGATTAGATGCTATGACTAGCAGAAATAGTCGTAGCCCATGTCTTCCACTCTCTTCTTACGTAGCTTTGGGAATAGGCTGGACAAATATGCAGGGAAGAGAGGCTGGATTTGAAATGGACGTGCCTAGTATGAGCCAGTAGGCCTACTGAAGTGTTCCTCCATTTTTATGTTATCTCTCCAATAGATTCCATACCGCTGTGCCAATAAAATGTATACTTTTTACCCGGTTTTACGCCAGTATTAGGCAGAGTGAAGGGTGGGCAGAGAGCTTTCTGCTTTACTATGATAGTCATCAGTCGAGATGATGATAGTCTCGGTGTTGACCTTCCTGTCTTCTCTTCACAGTCCTCTCTTTCCATGTATTCCAATATTTGTTCTGTATGATGTAACTGTGTTGTAAATTGATGGCTATGACTGACATGTAAAAATATATAGGAGACCTTCAACCACTGTATTATATATATATATATATATATAACTACACTGCACTAGCCAGGGGTCGAACCCTTGATGCTTTGGCCCGCCTCATGGTGAGCGAAAACACATGACGCTCTAGTCCACTGAACCACACAATTCTCAAGAGTAGCGCATCCAGTAGGACTGAATGTTGTACTCGCTACCCAAGGACATACGGTGGTGTGGACGCCTCTAAGCTAATTTCATTCTACTCCCTGTTTGGTGTACTAGCTATATATACATAACTTAAATTTATGCAAAGAAATGTGTGACTGTTGCCTAACACCATAAGAAACATACTTCTTCCCTCCCTCCCCACACACACACACACACACACACACACACACACAAGGTAGATAGTGACAGGATGTTCCAGAGAGGGAACACAGAAACAAGCGGACACAACTGGAAGCTGAAGACTCAGATGAGTCAAAGGGATGTTAGGAAGCATTTCTTCAGCCATAGAGTAGTTAGGTAGTGGAATAGTCTAGCGAACGATATAGTGGAGACGGGAACCATACATAGTTTTAAGAGAAGGTATGATAAAGCTCATGGAGCAGGGAGAGCAGAGACCCAGTAGCGGACAGCGCAGAGGCGGGGCCATGAGCTGAGTCTCGACCCCTGCAACCACAATTAGGTGAGTACACACGCACACACGCTCACACGGGGCCATGAGCTATTCCACGACCCTTGCAAACTCAAGACAAGTACACACACCAGACAGAAATACGTACGCAGCGAGGAAAGGCAAATTGACCCACACTTTGGGCATAAAATTTCAATAGACAAAACTGCAGAGCACACACGAGTGGCGCCCAGTGGCTAAATACAAGATAAAAAATAACAAAACGAAAAAAATATATGTACATAGGCAAAGTTAATTAAAATTAAGATAATTAAGGAAATTAAAATTAAGGTTATTCAAATTAAGGTAGTTAAGGGTAATTAAAATCTCGAGGTTACAGAAAAATAAGCCAGTCGACTTTTTTTTTTTTTTTATAATTGATGAACTGAAGCCTGATGGAGCCTGGAGATGGAGCCTGGAGATGGAGCCTGGAGATGGAGCCTGGAGATGGAGCCTGGAGATGGAGCCTGGAGATGGAGCCTGGAGATGGAGCCTGGAGATGGAGCCTGGAGATGGAGCCTGGAGATGAAGCCTGGAGATGGAGCCTGGAGATGAAGCCTGGAGATGAAGCCTGGAGATAAAGCCTGGAGATAAAGCCTGGAGATAAAGCCTGGATATAAAGCCTGGAGATAAAGCCTGGAGATGAAGCCTTGATATGAGGCGGTAAATTGTACCAATTTTGTACCTGACATGATTACGTTCACAGATAACCTTGTAACCAACACTTGAATACCAGCAACTATTCTCCAGTTTCTTACACACAGTACTGTAGTATTTCCTTACAGCACTGGAGTGTTTCCTTACAGCACTGGAGTGTTTCCTTACAGCACTGGAGTGTTTCCTTACAGCACTGGAGTGTTTCCTTACAGCACTGGAGTGTTTCCTTACAGCACTGGAGTGCCACACTGGAGTGTTTCCTTACACCACTGGAGTGTTTCCTTACACCACTGGAGTGTTTCCTTACACCACTGGAGTGTTTCCTTACACCACTGGAGTGTTTCCTTACAGCACTGGAGTGTTTCCTTACACCACTGGAGTGTTTCCTTACACCACTGGAGTGTTTCCTTACAGCACTGGAGTGTTTCCTTACAGCACTGGAGTGTTTCCTTACAGCACTGGAGTGTTTCCTTACAGCACTGGAGTGTTTCCTTACAGCACTGGAGTGTTTCCTTACAGCACTGGAGTGTTTCCTTACAGCACTGGAGTGTTTCTTACAGCACTGGAGTGTTTCTACAGCACTGGAGTGTTTCCTACAGCACTGGAGTGTTTCTTACAGCACTGGAGTGTTTCTTTACAGCACTGGAGTGTTTCCTTACAGCACTAGTTTTATGGAGTGTTTCCTTACAGCACTGGAGTGTTTTCTTACAGCACTGGAGTGTTTCTTTACAGCACTGGAGTGTTTTCTTACAGCACTGGAGTGTTTCCTTACAGCACTGGAGTATTTTCTTACACACAGCACTGGAGTGTTTTCTTACAGCACTGGAGTGTTTTCTTACAGCACTGGAGTATTTTCTTACAATGGAGTATTTTTTACAAAATAGAGTGTTTTTACAGACTGGAGTGTTTTCAGTCTATCAAGACTGTATCTGAACACATCATCATAGACTGATTACCTCAAACTCCGCATATCTTCCACCTTCAAGACTGAATACTACTTGGCGAAACATTACAATAAAACTCCTGCATAGTCTTCCACCTTGTCGATTTCTAAAGTCATTTATTACATTCTATTACTGTACTCAAAAGATAACATCAATCCATTTTCAATTTTGTAGGGTTGTATAGCAGAGAATTGGCTAAGGCTGTAAGGGGAGAGGTTACTGAAGTTTGGAGGCTAGTGGAGGTTTGTATTGGAGGCTATAGAGAGAATTGGAGGCTGTGGAGAGGTTACTGAAGTTTGGAGGCTAGTGGAGAGGTTACTGAAGTTTGGAGGCTAGTGGAGAGGTTACTGAAGTTGGGAGGCTAGTGGAGAGGTTACTGAAGTTGGGAGGCTAGTGGAGAGGTTACTGAAGTTGGGAGGCTAGTGGAGAGGTTACTGAAGTTGGGTGGCTAGTGGAGAGGTTACTGAAGTTGGGTGGCTAGTGGAGAGGTTACTGAAGTTGGGTGGCTAGTGGAGAGGTTACTGAAGTTGGGTGGCTAGTGGAGAGGTTACTGAAGTTGGGTGGCTAGTGGAGAGGTTACTGAAGTTGGGTGGCTAGTGGAGAGGTTACTGAAGTTGGGGGCTAGTGGAGAGGTTACTGAAGTTGGGGGCTAGTTGAGAGGTTACTGAAGTTGGGGGGCTAGTGGAGAGGTTACTGAAGTTGGGGGGTGGCTAGTGGAGAGGTTACTGACGTTGGGGGCTAGTGGAGAGGTTACCGATGTTGGGTGGCTAGTGGAGAGGTTACTGAAGTTGGGTGGCTAGTGGAGAGGTTACTGAAGTTGGTTGGCTAGTGGAGAGGTTACCGAAGTTGGGGGGCTAGTGGAGAGGTTACTGAAGTTGGGGGGCTAGTTGAGAGGTTACTGAAGTTGGGTGGCTAGTGGAGAGGTTACTGAAGTTGGGTGGCTAGTGGAGAGGTTACCGAAGTTGGGGGGCTAGTGGAGAGGTTACTGAAGTTGGGGGACTAGTGGAGAGGTTACTGAAGTTGGGGGACTAGTGGAGAGGTTACTGAAGTTGGGGGACTAGTGGAGAGGTTACTGAAGTTGGGGGACTAGTGGAGAGGTTACTGAAGTTGGGGGACTAGTGGAGAGGTTACTGAAGTTGTTGGACTAGTGGAGAGGTTACTGAAGTTGTTGGACTAGTGGAGAGGTTACTGAAGTTGGGGGACTAGTGGAGAGGTTACTGAAGTTGGGGGACTAGTGGAGAGGTTACTGAAGTTGGGGGACTAGGGAAGAGGTTATACTAACATCGTAATTGGTGCAGTATGTTGGTGTCCATTAAAATGTTATAAATGGACTTGAGGTGGGGCTTTCGGTGAGGAGGTCAGAATTAATGCACTGAAGATGTTGAAAGTTAATCTAGAGTGCTCTCTGGTAGACGGGACACACTGGGATTATGTGGTGAGCTGTTTAAGCCATCAGGCAGCCCTTGCAGAGAGGTGCCGAGCTTTCCAAATTGGTATCCGTGTGCGGTTCGCTAGTGGCCAATTCTTAAACATACAAGGGAGGTTTCATACGCCTGACAGCAATGGAAAGACGACGGTCAGAACCCTAATTGTCGTCTGCTTGAAAGTACTTGATATAAAATGAAAATCTTTGATATTCTACCATATTTAAAAAAAAAAATTCTGATGTGATTCAAGAACAGTCAAGGAAACTTAAATTTTTCCACTGAAATTAAGATTTTTTGGCTTAAAAACCATTAATTTGGAGCAAATATACTCCAAACTATAGATTTAAATGAGCTTTTTACATTTAAAAAATAGTGAAACATCATAAATTCTCTAATTTAGAGAAGCAACGATACTACTAAGTTTAGAGCCTCTGAGACAGTACTGGATACTTTGATATAACCTTGATTCCTTTGTCCTTTACATTGTTCCATAGGCCCAGACAGTGCAACATTAGGTCATCTGAGAGACATTTGAGTTGCTCAGTGGTCCGTAGTACTTGACCATTCCCCAGGATGCCACCCACAATGTCCGACTAACACCAAGGTGCCTTTTTACTGAAGGTGAAAAGGGGGCAGTGGCTGTAAGGTGACTTGCCCATTCTAGTCAGTATTAGGGAGTTCCTGTGAGTTTGTCGCCCTGAACATCAAAGTATTCAGGGACCCAAAAGAAAACGACATTTTTGTGTGTTTACAAGAATTCAACGTAACTATTATTGTAAATAGTATGGTGATACCGACAAACTATGGGAACTCACACCTGTGAGCAGTTCTGAATATTATACACAGATAACTCGTACGTAGGAGACTGAAGCCTATGACGACGTTTCGGCCCGAAATGGACCATTAACTAGTCCCAGTCGGACCAAAACGTCGTCTAAAGTTCCAGTCTCCTACGTGTGGGTTATTTGTGTATTGTTCCAGCCATGGTATTGTGCCTTCTCATTCCTCAATTATGGATATTTTTTAAAGGAAACGTTTCGCCACTCGCGGCTTCATCAGTGCTAAAGATGAAGCAACTAGTGGAGAAATGTTTCGCTTAATAAATATCCGGAAATGTACACGAGTGTCCATTTCCACTGATACAAAACACAGTGCAACGTGAGGAGTCATATTTCTGTACAAAATATAACAGTTTGAGAATTCTAAGCAACAGATGAGGTGGAAGATATGGCTGAAAGACGTATAACAGCCACGAGAATGACATATAACCCTGGCAAAAATCCTCCGAATGAGAAATTAGAAAAAAAATAACAGCAACATATCCGACGCTGTCTGAGGATTTGAAACCATCTGTGTAGACTCAATAGCATTTTAATACGACTGAATGTGTTCGAGGAGGCTTGTGTGCCTGAGTTTCCAGCACATATGTTAGTTTTCGGAAATGGAAAGAGCAAGAATGAAACGTGAATCACAGGGCCATACCAGGGAAAGAGGGAATATATGGGGTGAACATAAAGGGGAGGGGGAATTAAGAGATATTGTTAGATCTCCAACGACGAGGTTAAAAGGCCCCTAACAAATGGCGTGGGCGATTAAATGAATGTGCCTAACACTCGTGATTACTCTGTACGATAAGGGTCGTGCAAACGAAGGAAATAACGAAGCCAATGAACATCGTGATGATGCTCTAAAGATGTGATGTTTACTTGTGCATGCAAGGTCACACACACACACACACACACACACTTCCCCATTTACACGGCTCTTACTTTTCCATTTTCCAGACAATTTATTGGTCATCTTTCTTTCCTCTCTTGCGTTGTCTTCTAATTCACAGCTGCTCGTGTTCTCTTCCCCTATCTTTTCTCACCAGATTCCATTGCTTTCTTGTTGACATATCTCAAAAGCTTTTTGCAAGATCCGAGAACATTCTCTCTCTCTCATACTTCTCTCCTTCAGTGTTTATTCAAGTAATTCCTTTTACATCTTCATACATCTTCCATTTGTTTCTGTTTTACCAATACTTTATATGTTTTTTTCCCTCTAACTACTGTCTTATTTTCCATAAAATCAGCCATTAATTTGACTGAACTAGCTGGTCGAAAAGCCCTGTTATAAACTAACACCTGGTTGCTGTATTTGGTGGTTACTATATCTGGTGGTCGTTATTTCTCTCTTGTTTACTGGTCCTCTCCTCTTCTAAACAATAAATATAAACATGTAAGGAAACTAGGTCACCCTGATAAACAAGACCCATAGCAGATAAAAACAATCTATATAAACACTGATATGAAAGTAAATTATAGAAGAAAGTAAGTTTATGTCTTACAAGATAAGGCCGCATCTACCATCAAATTATTTCTCAAGACGAAGAGCACTGGGAAGATAGTAGATAAGCGAAAGTAGACGAAGGAATAACAGTAAGATGTACGCATTTAGACGGTTAGACAGACAGCTAGACAGAGAGCCAGCAGCATCACCACCATCAACACTCCTAGACAATCCACACGGCTTTAAAATAAATACATGAATGAATTTTTGATACAATGATGAGAACCTCATGATTTTAACGCACTATTTAATACATGGGAGAAGGAAAATATTAATATACTAATATACTAAGGGAACTATTGACTAAAAAAACTGACTGCGATAAGGGAAAAGTTATTGTAATTGGAAAATTTAGTCATAAAGAAATAAATTGCATAGCTTATGAGGCTGCAACGTTGAGTAAATGGTCAACAAATTTCTTAAATGTAATAATGGATTTTTAATGTATCAGAATATTTAGTAAAGCAGCACGAGAGATGGCAACACGCCATCAATATGTTTTCAACCCCGGAGGATCGATCCTCTTAGAGGAACCTAAGAATATGACTCCTCAGACTGGAGTGTAGACACCAATGACTGATCCTCCACAAGGGATCTAAGCCTCTGACCTCTCAGACTGGAGTGGAGAAATGATCCTCCTAGAGAAGGGGTTCCCAACCTGGGGGTGCACGCACCCCCAGGGATGCGACATGGCATTTCAGGGGGTGCGAGATGGCATTTCAGGGGATGCGAGACGGCATTTCCGGGGATGCAAGACGGCATTTCAGGGGGAATGCGAGATGGCATTTCAGGGGATGCGAGATGGCATTTCAGGGGATGCGAGATGGCATTTCAGGGGATGCGAGATGGCATTTCAGGGGATGCAAGATGGCATTTCATTGGGATGCGAGATGGCATTTCAGGGTGACGCGAGATGTAATTTCAGGGGCACGCGAGATGTCATTTCAGGGGGACGCGAGATGTCATTTTAGGGGGACGAGACAAAAGCCCTAATAAAAAGCACAGTTCCGTTTATTTTACCAAAAAACTATTCTAATTGCTCAATTAATATTTGCATTTTATGCACTGAATTAAAAGCTGATTTTTTTTTTAGTTCAGTTTGCTCACCCGCAGTACTGTACATGGTTCCTAGGGGTACGGGGCATAGAAAAGGTTGGGAACCCCTGTCCTAGAGGGACCTGATCCTCTTACCTCCCAACAGGGAGTGGAAAGTGTCAAATCTCTCAAGAGAGGATCGATCCCCCACAGCGTTTCATAAACTTTTAACTTGTCCATGTTGTTGTTTTTAAAACTCTCTCCACACTACACTTGACATTCACTATAAAACGAAAAGAATTTTCAAAATAACATCGAACGCCTAGATTATAAGGAAATTTTAATGCCGTATGTTAATATTTTAGAGAATCTAAATAGAATATAACGCACGCATGTATATGCACAAGGAACTACGCACGCATGTATATGCACAAGGAACTACGCACGCATGTATATGCACAAGGAACTACGCACGCATGTATATGCACAAGGAACTACGCACGCATGTATATGCACAAGGAACTACGCACGCATGTATATGCACAAGGAACTACGCACGCATGTATATGCACAAGGAACTACGCACGCATGTATATGCACAAGGAACTACGCACGCATGTATATGCACAAGGAACTACGCACGCATGTATATGCACAAGGAACTACGCACGCATGTATATGCACAAGGAACTACGCACGCATGTATATGCACAAGGAACTACGCACGCATGTATATGCACAAGGAACTACGCACGCATGTATATGCACAAGGAACTACGCACGCATGTATATGCACAAGGAACTACGCACGCATGTATATGCACAAGGAACTACGCACGCATGTATATGCACAAGGAACTACGCACGCATGTATATGCACAAGGAACTACGCACGCATGTATATGCACACTCTACAGCAGTAGATCCCTGCACGGAAGATCTGCTAATTACCGAATCATTATAATGAAACTATTAATTATTGAAATTATAAAATAATTTTCATTGATTAATTAAAATCACACCGCTTTTCTTGCAGTAAATTCACTTCGTTTTCAATATTTAATATATATGTCGTGCCGAATAGGTAAAATTAGTCAGTTAGCAAGAACTCATTTAAAATTAAGTTCTTTCTAAAATTTTCTCTTATACGTTTAAAGGTATATTGTTTTCATTTGTGTTAATGTAAAAATTAATAATTTCTTACAAAAAAATTAGAAAACTTACCTAATCTTATTATAACAAGTGTAATTTAGCCTAATCCAACTAAATTTATTTTAGATATGTTTACAATAATTTAATAATAAACAAACGCAATGAAATATATTTTTTTCGTTAGATTCAGAATGATTTTTGCGAAATTATTGCATACAAAAATTTTCGCTTGTCTTATTCGGCAAGATGAGCGTTGCTATTTAAGCCAAAATTGCAAGTTTTACCTATTCGGCACACACACACACATATATATATATATATATATATATATATATATATTTTTTTTTGGGGGAAGGACGTGCCTAGTATAGGCCAACAGGCCTGCTGCAGTGTTCCTCCTTTCTTATGTTATATATATATATATATATATATATATGATCAAAATATCTTAAATCTTTATGCAGTTTTAATTAATAAAAATATTTGGGTGGCAAGAATTCACGGTGAGAAAAGCAATTTGCTAATGAGATTCGCCCTGTCAGCTGCTGAACACTTCCCAGGTGAGATTAAAAAAAGAGCAGTTTTACCTAAGGTGTGATGTATCGGCACTTGATATTGTTGTTCTCAAGCAGCTGTGTCAGTGTTTAGTGAATCAGTTACCAACTAGTGTGTCAGTCACTAGTGTGTCAGTCACTAGTGTGTCAGTCACTAGTGTGTCAGTCACTAGTGTGTCAGTCACTAGTGTGTCAGTCACTAGTGTGTCAGTCACTATTGCACGTATCCTGCATTACTATGGAAGACTCACATGTATGAGATTCACATATAAGTCTCACATAATACTTATAAAAATATCATTAATGATTGTCATGAAGAATACTATGCTATATATTACTAATAATAATAAACTTTATCAAGTTAATAATAATAAATCATTAGTAATAACAATATATCCATAAAAATAGATATTTAACAATAATAACAATAATGACAACTTTGGATAGAACATTAAATGTAACATTAATACTCTGTATTACTCTACAGGGGAAGAAATGTACGTTAGTTACAAATCAAAGTTACACCTCATTTAACTGTCTTGCAGAACAATAAATTCTCTGTAGATGAATGGTTCAGAAAACCGACAAGTTATAAATTAGACACATATGCAACACTTGGGTATCTTTATTGAAGAAACGTTTCGCCACACAAGTGGCTTCATCAGTCCAATACAAAGTAGAAAGTCGTAAGAATAGGAGGAGTTTGAGGTAATCAGTCCCTCGGCCTGGAGTCGATGTGTTCAGTCCATCAATCTTGTAGGAAGTACAGCACAGGGTCGTGGAGGTGGCTTATATACTGTAGACAGGTGAGGTGAAGCAGGAGGAGGCGGGGTCATAGTGGTACCATCCACTAGTCGAAGTAGGTCGGTTCTCTGAACCATTTATCTACATCCTGTCTGACACAGCAACATCTTGGGATCTTGATACAAACGAATTCTTCAACACTTGTCCAACCTTTGGACGAAGACCTACTTCGACTAGTGGATGGTACCACTATGACCCCGCCTCCTGCTGCTTCACCTCACCTGACTACAGTATATAAGCCACCTCTACGACCCTGTGCTGTACTTCCTACAAGATTGATGGACTGAACACATCGACTCCAGGCCGAGGGACTGATTACCTCAAACTCCTCCTATTCTTACGACTTTCTACTTTGTATTGGACTGATGAAGCCACTGTGTGGCGAAACGTTTCCACAATAAAGATACCCAAGTGTTGCATATGTGTCTAATTTATCAATAAACTCTGTTGAAATCAACAATTCAATTATTTGCACTGCTTTCTTTTGCATATTTTCTCTCATATCTCCCTGGCACTGAAGTATCCTTAATGACTGGAAAAAGTTTTAAGCCAGACTTTTTTCCCGTTTCTCGAGAATGCATTGCTGTGCGCACTAGGTAGGTTGGTTGGCAGAGCCGAGCACATAGCCGGTAGCAACTAAATCTCGGAACGGGTGGGATTCGAACCCACGGCAGGAGGTAGCAACTGCCTGCACCGCTTTGTTGCAAGGGCAGCCATGGTCTCAGCCGTGATGCAGCCATCATGCTGAGAGCATTTCAGCTTGGCTTCAGGATTACCCAAGGATGTGAAGCCATATTATACCAACATACATCACTGACATCACATGTCCCACGTCTCTGATCTCATTTTTTCTTTGTAAATATATTTTAATTATGTCAAACAGGAAGTTGGAGTAAGAGCTGTTCATTACACTAAGCCATCCTTTACTCATTCTTCCATCCATCCTACAACAGCGGTTGAACACTTTGTTGAACACACAATAGACTCACATTAAGAGGTACTGAAGGGTGACTCATGACCCAACTTCTTTTTAGTCATTAAAAATAAACACCGTTCTGATACCTGGACGACAACACACTGGCGGCCACCACAGATTCCTACTAGAGAACATAGAATGAACAGAAAGCACGAAGCGAATCTAAGCGCATTCTGCGACCCCCGAAATAAGAATTAAGAGTCCAATAATCATCGTTCCTTTGAGTAAGGTGTTGTGTTGGTTGAACGAGGTAAACGTCATGACTACTACTGACTGCACTCTCCTTTGTGCTCCACTTGGGTATTATTGTTGTAGGTGAGAATGCGAAATAAAGTCTCTAGCTTCACAAAGATGGCAACTAGGGTCGGTAACGTTGACGCCCGTGACTCCCATCTCTTCCGAAGCTTATCTACCTTTCACTATGCTCTCCACATTTAGCCGTCCCCAAAGTGCGATAACCCTCTACAGTTGATGCTAGAAAAGAGACTTAAACCTTTCCCAGGACGAATCAGAGAGAATAAGTTACATTTCGTTAGACTAGGACTGGGTTTATGTACATCTCAGATTGCCTAGATAGCCATATTATCCTCCTGCAGTGGATGGCCATAGCTTCAGTGGTGGGATACCTATTCAGCCAACAAAACATGCTGGGACAACCCCGGTATGGACAAGACTTCTGTCCTATGTGCGGGTTATTGTATACCTTCTGCAGCAATGTTAGAGGATGCAAACTCTAAAAGGAAGACAGATAGCCTCTTAGATTATAAATGCAAATCACTCCGCTTTCTTATTTCTGGTACTGGCATACGTTTTGACTCTCAAACCCATCGCGCTGGACTGACTCTGCCTTGCTGCCTCTGTTCACACTGAGTACAAGTGTATTTTCTGCAGACCATTAACTGATCAATATGCTCTGTATGATGTGAACTGTACAAGTTAAAAGGCTAGCATGTTAGATGCAATGAAGTCAATGGAGTGTGAGAGAATCCTTATTACCTAGTGTCCAGCTGACAGGAACCCGAGAGCATGCCACCTGCCCCGATAGGACCAAACTATCTTTGGCAGAATGACAGACAGGTGGCGACAGGTGGAATGAGACTATACTAATGCACCTACCATGGCTGGCACCTATATCCCATTTAATACTAGTTAGCAGGATGGCGCTGTTGACCACATACTTGGTCCAACAGTACCACGTACTTGGTCCAACAGTACCATTAGACCCTTGGTCCCCGGACAAAGTATGCCAGGGGCTTCCCAACAAGAGCTGCGTTCCAAGCTCACTAAAAACATCAGACATCCAAGATCTGTCACATTTTTCTTCCAGTGCCTCAGCGTGGAGATGCAGAGAGGAAATACCTGCTGCATCTTGGGTTCCTAACCGGCACCCGAGGAGTGAGAGGAGCTCCACAACTTAATATTAATACGAAAATATACCACAGTGATTTCTTCCTTAAATATTAATATACATATTTTGTAAGTATATTCTTGAACAATTTGGAGCAGAGAACATTAGATATGTGTACACAGAGGTGTGTCTCATTTAACGTACGCTGACAGTTGACTTTAATCCATTTTTTATAAGGATTAATCTATTCTTGACTGGGTGGTAAACAAGCGACATGCAATATTAATGACCCTCGGGTGGTCGATAGGCTTCAAACCCAATTAACCAACCAAAAGGGTTGACCCCATTCTCTCTCTCTCTCTCTCTTTCTCTCTCTCTCACCAGTCAACGCGTGCAACACTGTTTACCATCAGTCTCCCTGCGCAACACTTTAAATATTCATAACATTTCCCAGCCTGGCATCAACACCACTATTAAACTCAATTCAATAATGTCCAAAATAGAATTAATTATTTCTGCCCCTTTAATCTGTAGGTACCCCTTAAGGGTTTAGAGCTTTCCACAGAAATAAAATAAAAATAAAAACTAGAATAACACTACTACTACTAATAATAATAATTGACACAGTGTAAAGATTGTGGGGTGAGTGTGTACTCACCTATATGTGGATGCAGGGGTTGAGTATCAGCTTCTGGCCCCCACCCCTTCGCTAGCTGCTTCTAAGTTCACTCTTTTCTGGCTTCGAGATCTTAATCGTACTCCTCCTTAAAGCTTTGTATGGATCCTGCTTCTACTACCCCAATCCCAAGGTTGTTCCACTGCCTGGCTACCCTAAGACTAAAGAAATTCTTCCTAACATCCCTACGGTTCATTTGTGTTTTCAACTTCCAGCTGTGCCCTTGTGTTCCCGTTTCCCACCTCACGAACAATCTGTCTCTATCCATCCTGTTAGATCTCAGTATAGTGTGTACTCACCTAGTTGTACTCGCCTAGTTGTGGTTGCAGGGGTCGAGTCATAGCTCCTGGCCCCGCCTCTTCACTGGCCGCTACTGGGTCACTCTCCCTGCGCCATGAGCTTTATCATACTTCGTCTTAAAGCTATGTAGGGAACCTGCCTCCACTACATCACTTCCTAAACTATTCCACTTCCTGACCACTCTCTGACTGAAGAAATACTTCCTAACATCCCTGTGATTCATCTGAGTCTCCAACTTCCAACTGTGTCCCCTTGTTGCTGTGTCCCATCTCTGGATGTACTCACCTAGTTGTGAATGCAGGGGTCGAGTCATAGCTCCTGGAACCGCAATGTGTGTGTGTGTGTGTGTGTGTGTGTGTGTGTGTGTGTGTACGTGCGTTTGCCTTCAAGGTTGTTGCATGCGTACAAGCACACATGCATGCATGTATCGTGTGACAAAAAACATTGCTTTCACACACACACACACCACACACACGTATGATAAGGCTCATGGCGAAGGGAGTGACACCCAGTAGCGGCCAGTAAAGAGGCGGGGCCAGGAGCTATGACTCGACCCCTGCAACCACAACTAGGCGAGTGTACACACACGTACGTCATAAAAAAACTCAGTTTTCTTAAGTAACGAGCATTTCACTGCCTCTCGGTTATTTTTCACTCCTTTAGTTCAAACTTGGTAATACTAGGAAATGATAAGATTTATTCATGCAAAATGAAGAACCAAATGAACGGAAATATGAAAAACAGATGAAAATTATCTGTAGTGAATGACGAGAAGCAGTGAGATCTGGAGTGTGTGTGTGTGTGTGTGTGTGTAATTTTCTACCAAAAGAACCTTAGAAAACTTACCTAACCTTATTATAACAAGCTCAGTTTTATTTAGCCTAAGCCCACTAAATATATTTTAGATAAGTTTACAATAATTTAATAAACAAACACAATTAAATATATTTTTTTCGTTAGGTTCAGAATGATTTGTGCGAAATTACTGCATACACAAATTTTCGCTTGCCTTATTCGGCAAGAAGAACGTTGCTATTTAAGCCAAATTCGCAAGTTTTACCTATTTGGCACGATATATATATTTATATAGTTAAACGCCGTCTGATACAATTCTTTTCTCTAATACGTGGTTTTCGCGTTGCTTATTTCAGCCTCAGAGCCTTTCTTTATCTGCTGAAGAGGGGCTGTAAGGCCTTAAGAAACAGCTCTCTTACCTGTGTTTCTATAAATGGCTGAACACTTTGCAACGATTAGTTTTAAAACACTTTAATTCGAGCCAATTACTCCATAACTGCAGAAAAAAGTGGAACATGCTCACACACATCATTACACGTTAAACGCTTTCTTAATTTCGTAATTTAAGGTTTTTAATGTAATGGTCACAGGTTTTTCACAGTTGGTGTAGAAGCTCTGTTTTTTTAACACATTTGATTATACTGACGGGGTAATTACTTGACTGTTTTTTTTTGTTTTTTTGTTTTTGTTTTTTGGGCTTTCGGCAATATAAACAAGCTAAAGTGTGTTTGTTTTGTACGTCAAGCGGACGGGTTGTTGTGTGTAAATGCTTGTCACACACACACACACACACAGGACAAAGCTCTTGGAGCAGGGAGAGAAGACCTAGTAACGATCAGTGAAGAGGCGGGGCCAGGAACTGTGATTCGACCCCTGCAACCACAAATACGTGAGTACACGTTCCCTTTCTCCCCCCCCCCCGCGGGGCCAGGAACTGTGATTCGACCCCTGAAACCACAAATACGTGAGTACACGTTCCCCTTCTCCCCCACACACACAAAGAACAACACACGATCTCAAACCAACTTTAATTCTCTACCCAAAAAAAATCTTGCACACAAGAAGCTAAACAGAATACAATCCAAATGATAAATCTCTATGAGAGCTTAAGACAGTAAACACTTGCTTAGCGTGTTCACGCTGCAGTGAGCCCCGAGGGTAAGCAACTTCAGAGACAGATGAGAAATCCACTTCTCATCTATGACCTACTGAATGTGTAACAGAATATTCAGTGAACATCGACTTCAGTCTCTCAGGTATTCCAGACAAGTGACGGGGGTTGGAAAATGACATTTGTGTACACAGTTTAGGACATTTATTAGGGGGCCATCGGGCATTTTTGGGAACCGCTGGCTGGGTGAGGATGCACGGAGCACCACTGGCCTCGCATGGACTTACGAAATCCTCTCGTGGCGAAACGTTTCCGTTAATAAACAGTATCGCTAAATCATTTCCAAGACGAGCGTCCTTGATCACGTACCAACACGCAAAGCTTAACTTAAAAAAAAAGTTGATGCTTAAGTCATTGGTGCAACACTTGGGTACCTTGATTGCCGAAATATTTCGCTTGCGCAACAGGCTTCCTCAGTCGAAAGCAGGCGAACGTAAGACGGCACACAACAGATCTAGTAGTACAGAGGTGATCAGTCCCAAAGTCGGCAATAAATATTCCCAAGTTTTGCTCGTGTGTGTTATTTATTATCTTGTGTAAATGGTGATAATTTACCATGCAAATTGTACATCATGGGGAAATTTATTCATCTTCAGAGATAATTATACATACATCGTGAAGGGTAGTTGGTTAATGGAGGGGTTTGAAGCATATCGACTACAGGAGGGGGTCATTAACGCTGCATGTCACCTGTTCAACCCCAGTGAAGAATATTCTACTTTAATCTCTAAAATATGGATAAAACTCTCAGCGTATATACAATCATAGATATACAAATCACTATATATATATATATATATATATATATATATATATATATATATATATATATATATATATATATATATATATATATATATATATATCCTTCAAGAAAAATTACGAAGAATATACCACTGAAAAAAATATGAACTAAAAAATTATACACTAAGGAAAATAATTATTACGTTTGAATTTATTTACAAAGTTAATAATTTGAGATTTTTTAATAATTACGACTATTAAATTCGAAAAAGATGCGGCAACCCCGTATGGGCCACACACTATTAATTTATGAGGAGATACGAGACTTTCACATTCTCTTCCCTTGTTCTATTTTCTACTTTATCCTATTCTACTTTCCCCTATTCTACTCTCTCCATTCTATTTTCTTTTCATGTGGATCTACTCATGAGTTTTTTTGGCCTATGTCTCCATTAATGTTCGAATCTTGTATTTGCTCAATAAATTTTTCAGTGTGAGTTACAAGGAAGCAATGTTGCATAAAATCTGGTTTAATGTTGCATATAAACTCTCTTAACGTTGCATATTTACTGTTTTAGCTGCATCAATTACGTTTTACATGGTGGGAGTGAGAGGGAAAAAGAGAGGGGAAGATACAGAAGACAAACAGTAACACTGAAGAAGAATAACAGAGGAAATAGGACAATGAGAAGAAGAATAATGAGAAGAATGGCAGTGAGGGAATGAAAGTCCTAAGAGACTGGTACACAAGGAAGTCAGCGGACAAGGAAAGTGAGTTTTGTGACCAACTCAGCGGGACGCTAACGAACACAATGGGACGCTGACGAACACAGTGGGACGCTAACGAACTCAATGGGACGCTAACACAGATGCTAATGAACACAATGTTAGCAGTAGGATGCTAAAGAACACAGTGGGACGCTAACGAACTCAATGGGACGCTAACACAGATGCTAATGAACACAATGTTAGCAGTAGGATGCTAAAGAACACAGTGGGACGCTAACGAACACAGTGGGACGCTAACGAACACAGTGGAACGCTAACACAGATGCTAATGAACACAGTGGGACGCTAACCTTTGTGAACAAAATATTCTAGACATTATGATTTTTTGTAATGGGAGGGAAAGTGTAAGCTTGTGTCTACCAATGGAATACCCAGATGTAAACTGTCCACAGGAGAACTACCAGATTCAGGTTCAGATTGAGGTAGGTTTGCCAGGACGGGTCCTGGCCCGGGTGTTCTCCATGTGGTGACCCGGCAGTGACTCCCGAAGGAGTGTCGAAGTTTGTACATGTGATGTACTGTTTGTTGCCCTATGGCAGGGGCATGGTGAGCATTTATGTCAAGTTGAGTACCGTTTACAGCCCTTTGGTGGGGGCAGCCTTATAGGAAAGTACCGAAGGAGTAAGTACCCACCGGGGAACTGTATACATAAGGGGGATTACCAATAGACCCCTGGCTGTCTTCAAGAAGGCACTGGACAGGCACCTAAAGTTAGTACCTGACCAACCGGGCTGTAGTTCGTACGTCAATTTGCGTGCGGCCAGTAGTAACAGCCTGGTTGATCAGACCCTGATCCACCATGAGGCCTGGTCTCAGAGCCGCGGGGGCGTTGACCCCCGAAACCCTCTCCAGGTAAACTCCAGGTAAACAGGAATTCACCCACAAAGTAAACCGCTCACCGTAGACTACCCACGAGAAACCATTAACATGGGAGCTTCCCCATAGAACTACCCACATGGGAACGACTTAGTGAAGAACAATCTTCTTTGTATTGGACTAATGAAGACACTGGCTGGCGAAACGTTTCCTCAATACAAATTCCCAAATGTTCACGTCTCTCATTCTTCAACGTGTCGGATTTCTAAACCATCTACATCACACCTACTGGGGAACTGATAAAATACATTAGCAAAATAAGTAGTGTAACAAATATTGCAAGTATGTATAAAAAAAAGAGAAACTGGAGCACATGAGACGCCGGAAGACTAACACATAAGGAAGAGTGTCGGAAATGACTCCGAGTAATACTTCGAGAAAATGGGAAATGCAATGCGAGAGCACATACCAGGCAGGACCCAAACGGAAGTTAAACCGTATCATGGAGGGTAGTTCTCGGTAAAAGACGAGGAGATTACGATTCGGAAAAAAAACGAGGGTTCTCACGAACACTGATAAGGAAGATTTAAAACTCTTTTGATAGAAGTATATAAAGGGTCAAATGCCAAGCACTGATTCAAAGAGTGAGAATGTAGTGATGATTAAGCCCATTGCACATAAAACCTCATTTGCCTCTCCAGCCTTTCCTAGGACGACTCCTACCCCGCTATCCCTCCACTGCTTTTGCCAGAGTATATTAAGCGTCAGCTACAGGATCTGTCAAGCACTAAATCAACGAGTGAGGATGCAATGATGATTCTGCAGGACGTTGATTCATCAAAGGCAGTAAGACCAGATAAAACACTGCTGTGGATTTTGAAAGAAGGAACTGAAAGCATGTGCAAGTTACTGGAGACCGTGGAATTGCAAGATACCTGAAAGACGGCAACTTCAGTGATCATATTTGCAGATGATGAGCAACTATTAAGAATAAAAACGAACAAGGACATGGAAAGGCAACAAATAGACCGGGACAAACTTCAAAAATTAGTTAGACAAAAACCTACTTCAATTCAACTCCAGAAAAGGAAAGGTTATAAAATCGGTGGAAGGAACAAAACGATCGAAAGCGAGTGTAAACAAGGGGGACAGAGAATGTAAAAATCACTTAAGGAGAAAGACCTAGGGGTGAGGAAAGTGCCGAGCATATCGCTAGATGCACACATCAACCGAATAATCTTGGCAGCACCTAAAACCCGAAGTTAGGAGTGGAACGTTAGGATGAGTCGGTCCGTTACGAGCTATTATCAAGTCACAACTGAACCAGAAAAGACAAAGAAGGTCAGAAGACAGAACGGGTGAGGGTGTAATAATGGTAATAGTAGTGATAGTGGCAATTTCCGTCGTATTAAAGGAATAGTGTAAGTAGCAGTAGTAGCAATGAAGTAGCAGCAGTTAATAATAATATTATTAATAACAATAATAATATGTTTATTTACTACAAGTACAAGGTATACAGACCATAGATGACATCAATGACATACTACTATATAGAAAGCCGCTTGTTATGCTGAGCATTTCGGGCAAATTAGGTCAGTTTTATCCCAGGATGCGACCCACACCAGTCCACTAACACCCAGGTATCCATTTTACACTGATGGGTGAACATGGACAGCAGGTGTCTTATGGAAACACGTCCCTAATGTTTTCCAGCCGTACCGGAGGAGATTCGAACTCCGGACCTCAGTGTGTGAGCTGAGTGCGCTAGCGATCGAGTTATGTAAAAACTCGTGGAAGAAATAATGGAAGAGAGTAGTTGTAGTGAAATAATTATAGTGGTAGTTGTGGTTGTTCAAGAGAACAGAGTAGCACAGTAGGAGGACTACTGGTTTACAGGCCTACGGCAAAACCAAGATTAGTAGAAGGGTAGATAGTTTAAGTAGAGGGCTAAAATTGCCTGTCCTCCTTCCAGCCATCAAAGAAAGCTAGATGGGTAGAAGCAGCTCTTATACACAACTTTCCGAATTTGATCTTAGTTCTGGCTTTGTTTATGCAGATGGCGGCCTTTCCCTTTACCTCGTCAGATGCTCTCATCTCCCGAACACCCGTGATTTGGTTTAATCTTTGCCACAACCTCTCCTCCCTCTTCACTTGTCTTCTCTATTTTCTCCACCTTTGGTAGGTTTTGTCCTACTCCCGTAGGCCAGTAGCACTCCTACTGTACTCCTCTGTTCTCCTGTACTACCACGATTACTACTATTACTCTATCACTACTGCTGCTACTACTACCACTGTTGCTCTACTAATACTACCACCACCCCTGCTACAACCTTCCCCGTACTGTTTTTTGTCCTCTGTCTTTTTCTGGTTGAAATGGGATTTGACAATGGTCCAGAGCGGACCGAACGTCGTCATAAAGTTCGTCTCCTCGGTGCTGGTTCTTGGTGATACGTTCCAGCCACGGTTTTGTGACGTTTTTATTCTTTAGCAGCAGACAGGAATCTCGACGGCCATTCACGGCCCTATATACTACAAGGGCCAACCCTGAAACAAGCAGCACCGGCGTGGAAACACCTGATAAAGGACGTTAAGAAACTGGAGGAAGTGCAGTGGTATGATAAAAGAGTAGTTTCAGACCTAAAGGGGATGAGGTATGAGGAGAGGCAGAATGATAAGTCAAGGGGAAGGTAGAATTATTTCTCCAACCTCAGGGAGGTTAGGAAGTGAAATGACTTGGACGAAGTAGTATTGGACGCGCACATAGACGTACATACAAGGGCATGTCCTATGAGGAGAGGTTAAGGAAAATCAGCCTGACGACACTGGAGGATAGGGGGGACATGATAACAACATATAAAATACTGAGAGGAATGACAGGGTGGATATGGACAGGACGTTTCAGAGATGGGACACAACAAGGGGTCACAACTGGAAGATTAAAACTCAGATGAGTCACAGGGATGTTAGGAAGTAATTCTTGTCATAAAGTTGTCAGGAAGTGGAACAATCTGGAGAGTGATGTAGTGAAGGCAGGATCCAGACACAGCTTCAAGAAGATGTACGATAAAGCTCTTGGAGCAGGGGGAGAGTGGACCTAGTAGCGACCAGCGAAGAGGCGGACCATGGAGCTATGAATCTACCCCTACAACCATAAATAGACGAGTACAAACACACACGTGCGCGCGCGCGCGCACACACACACACACACACACACACGCACACACACACGCACACGCACACGCACACGCACACACAAAGCGCGTAAAGGCGTATCGCCATCAAACAACTATTGACGGTGTATTTTTATTCCCAGACAGAACTGAACAATAACAATAACAAAACTGTGACAAGATTGTCCAGACACAAACGAGCTGGAAAAAAAAACTATAAAAAAGCGAGTAGAAGGCGAAAAAAAATATTTAAGTGACACTCTCTGTGAGGATCTTTTACGGACACAAACGGATCCAACTGGAGGTTTGATTCTATAAAAAAAGGGACTAGCAAACGCAGCCCCGCGATACGATAACCAAATAGTCTCCATGCTAGCCCATGCTAGCCCATGCTAGCCCATGCTAGCCCATGCTAGCTTGCTTCCGACAAGAAAAACAAAGAGTGGAATAAAAGGCCAATGGTCAGAAAACCATGTGGGGCAGGTGGAGTCCCGCCTCTATTAAAAACACGCCGTCACCTCCATTGTTCTGTGACGAACGAGGAACCAGCTGTCCACCAGCTTCCAGCGATCGCCACACCAACTGTCCGCCAGATTCCAGCGATCGCCACACGAACTACGCCCTCAACCTGACGCAAATGCGTAATACACTTTCGTAATTTTTTAAACATGTACCGTAGACTGATGTTGATTTATGTTGATTTTCAACAAATTCAGTTTACAAAGTCACTTCGAGTTGATGATACTTAAAGGATTTGTATTAAATGTTCAGAATTGTACATACTGTGTCTTTATTCACGTACCTTTGTAATGCTATGTTGCATTTTGAATAAAATTAGTAAATGTTCAGATTGGTACCAGCAAATTATTCAGAGCTCGTGACTGGACTGTTCCACTCACTTGCTGGTACGAATCGTGGAGAATATTGTTCATTATACTGCTGCTACTACTACTACTACTTTTGCTACTAGCAGTACTACTACTACCACTACTACTAATAATACTGCTGGAGGGACAGGGAGAGAGAAATGAGATCAGATGAAAATGGGCAAAGTTGGACAAAAACAAAGAGGAGAGAAACAAAAAATAAGAGTAATAGAGAAGCCAATAAAAACAGTGGATGACAGAGAATGACAGAGGACGGCCAAGGATGGCAGAGGACGGCCAAGGATGGCAGAGGACGTAAAGAACAAGAAGGGGTGAACTCAGAGGCGGAACGCCCTCTCTCCCAGCTGACCCATACGCCAGCGAACAGGAACATGAAGGCGGTGTGCGTATTACCACACACACACACACACACACACACCGTAGCTGGGTTGGTAGCGCACTCAGCTCACAAATTGAGGTCTGGGGTTCGATTCCCGGTGCGCGTGGAGAAATTGGATCGTGTTTCCTTAAGACACCTGGCGTAACTATTCACTTTCTTAGGCAGGGCCGGGAGCTATGAATCGACCCCTGCAACCACAAATAGGCAAGTACATGCACATACAAACACAAAAATGAAAAGCCAGAAAAGTCATATATTCTACACCCCCCTTGCCAACCCACCCTCATCCCATGCCACCCTCATTCCAACCCACCCTCATCCCAACCCACCCTCAACCCATGTCACCCTCATTCCAACCCACCCTCAACCGTGCTCCACCAGCCTAACTGAAATTCACTCACTACCAGCACACCAAAACTCCCCACCAAATTCACCTAGGCTCACTCTTTCCCCATCCAACCAAAAGAACACACAATCAACCACATCGAAACAACCACGTACCACCAACCTCCCCTTAACACAAACCCCCATCAAAACCCACTCACAGTCCCTCTCAATCCCACTCACTGTCACCCAAAAAAACACCCACAACAACCAACTCGACATAGGCAAAAACCTCTGCAACCTAAACAAGCTACACAACTAACCTAAAGCTACACAACTCAACTAATTCTGGCCACACCTTTCCTCCCTTCCCTGCCTTACTAGCACACTCCCTCTAGCAAACTATCCTGTCATCTAACATTCGATAACTATTCTCATAGCAAAGCTACAAAGTTGGCAAGCGTACATACCAGTACTTGACTATGTGAAATATACATATTGGTACTGCATACAGTCAACAGTAAGAAACAGAAGAATAGAAGGTACCCAGAAGAATAGAAGGTACCCCGAAGAATAGAAGATACCCCGAAGAATAGAAGGTACCCCGAAGAATAGAAGGTACCCCGAAAAATAGAAGGTACCTAGAAGAATAGAAGGTACCTAGAAGAATAGAAGGTACCTAGAAGAATAGAAGGTACCTAGAAGAATAGAAGGTACCTAGAAGAATAGAAGGTACCTAGAAGAATAGAAGGTACCTAGAAGAATAGAAGGTACCTAGAAGAATAGAAGGTACCTAGAAGAATGGAAGGTACCTAGAAGAATAGAAGGTACCTAGAAGAATAGAAGGTACTCAGAAGAATGGAAGAAACCTAGAGGAATAGAAGGTACACAGAAGAATAGAAGGTATCCAGAAGAATATAAGGTACCCAGAAAAATATAAGGTACCCAGAAAAATAGAAGGTACACAGAAGAAAATATGAGGGACAGAAGAATGTAAGGTACAGAGAATGACATGACGGTGCTTAGGTAGCAGCAATGTCAGGTCAGGTAGCAGCAATGACAGGTCAGGTAGCAGCAATGACAGGTCAGGTAGCAGCAATGACAGGTCAGGTAGCAGCAATGACAGGTCAGGAGTAAGCTTAAGGTACCTTAATCTAGAATTTGCTCAGTCAAATTATGAGAGGAATATCATACACAGTTGAACAAGAGCATTATAATAATTGTGTACAATACGAGAAGATAATTGATGTGATGGATCACTGATACTGCACTGTAAGGAAAGATAGTTGAGAGTTGATGTGATAGATGATGATCAGACTGTAGATGGAAGAGAGAGAGAAGTCGCAATAAACAATGAATGCAATTAAAGTAGACTTTTCTACTATTTTTCGCAAACACTAAAAGGAAGAAGCACAATTACTGGGGGCTCGAACTGTTGAGAGTGAGAACATCTGAGCTAAAGAACATGTCCTACGAGGAGAGGTTAAAGGGAATCGACCTGATGACATTGGAGGGCAGGTGGAATAGGGGGACATGAAAACATATAAAATACTGCGAGGAATTGACAAGGTGGACAAAGACAGGATTTTCCAGAGATGGGACACAGCAACAAGGGGTCACAACTGGAAACTGAAGACTCATATGAGTCACAAGGATGTTAGGAAGTATTTTTTCAGTCATAGAGTTGTCAGGAAGTGGAATAGGGAGAGGTACGATAAGGCTCAAGGAGCAGGAAGAGAGTGGACCTAGTAGCAACCAGTGAAGAGGAGGGGCCAGGAGCCATGAATCGATCCCTTCAACCACACAAACACACACACTAAAATACTAAAGATGTTTCTTAGGTTTTTCATCCATATTTTAGATTTACTAGTTTCGTGAAAAATACATTTTTAATGACATAATTAGAAGAAAATATACGTTAAAATAAATCCAGAGAGACCCATTTTATATATTTTTTTCGGTAGAGAAAGTGTAAGAGGAGAAGGATACACTGAGTATATATAGTCTGGGTGCCCCCCAAAAAATGTTAAAAGATAATAGTTAAAAATTGTGTAATGTCTTTTATATTTTCCGTAAACACTAAAAAGAGGTAGACTCAGTGTCACAAGGGCTCGACCTGTTGAGTGAGAACATCTGAGGTTCAGCCCACAGTCTGGCTATCACTCTACCTGGTTAGTAAACACATCAACACTTACTTGTACCTCCAACTATTAAATAATGTATAAACTTAAAGCAAACAGAATACTTCACTGTCTTAATTAACTCTACAAATTTCAATTTTTAGACGTTATTGTGAAAGTAACAATTTGTTCGTGACTTACTCAGTTAAAAGTTAATGAATTGATCCATAGTTGATGGAGAGTTGAAACGATGGATGGATGGATGTGTGTTGAAGTGATAGATAAACAAGTAATGGAGAGGAGAGAGACAGAATCAGTCTTCTAACAGAACTTTGCAGTGGCCAAGTCTCAGCTCCTGGCCCTGACAGGTGATCTACAACAACTGGCAATGTTGGTTTCTAACCTGTACAACCACAACACATCTGCTCCATATCCTTGTTGTAGGTGAAACTTCCTCCTACGTATAGGAAAATTTTAATTTTAAAATTATTCTAAATCAGCTAGACAAGATTACACAATATTTTTGGTATTGAAAATAGATTAAGATAAAGAAGAGTATACTGTATTACCTGGGTGTATAAAATAAGGAAAATAAAGAGTGCCAGTATTAAAGCTAATATTTTTACTAGTTTTTTACAATTAAGAAGCAAAAAGGAAGTATGTTAGAGTGAGTCGACCTGGTTAAGACGAGACCACAAGAGGTCGACTCCACATTCTGGACACGACTCTTCCTTATTAGTGAATATATTGATACTTCATTTTAACGCTTCCTCTCACATTCAGAACGGAATTAATGCAATCAGAAACATTAGTTCTACATTTACATAGCTAAAACAATATGGATTTTTTTAAATGGTTAGTGAGTCTGAGGTCAAGAGTTGGCCTGTGATTCCCAGTTGACTTATCGAAAAAATGTAAGAAGTGTTACTCTTAAGGATTAATATAGATCATCCTGAGAAGGAAATCAACATACAAAACTATACTCGAGGTAAGAGAGAAAAAATCTCATTGTTTTTGCCAGAGCATTCAAAGAGCACCGAGTAAAAAGAATATATACAGTGGTGCCTCGGGATACGAACAGCTCAAAACTCGAACAATTATGTAAGTGTATTAATGTAAGTGCTTTTGTAAGTGTATTTTTGGGGTCTGAAACAGATTAATCTAATTTACATTATTCCTTATGGGAACAAATTCCTTCGGTATCAGCAGTCGAACAGCATTCTGGAATGAATTAAGTTCGTATCCCGAGATACCACTATATATTTCTCTAGAGAATAAAATAATATTTTGGTTCTCTAATAATATTCACAAAGTTAACCATATCTTCTGGCAACAATGTGTAGTGAATTTTTGTGTTATTCTGATCATTCTTTTTCAATGTTCAAAAGTGACTCCCAATTTCCATGATAAAATGACCATGGGAAAGAAGCATGACAGTAAAATCTCGACGTACACACACACACATTGGAGTATGCAGCACCATATGGTCAAACACGTCAAGAATTAGAGAAAGTGCAAAGGTTTGCAATAAGACTAGTCCCGGAGCTGAGGGGTTTATCATACGAGGAGAGGTTAATAAACACAACATAACGACAATGGAGGACAGGAGGGATAGGGAAGAGAGGACACATGACATAAAATACCGAGAGAAATTGACAAGGTGGATAGAGACAATGTTCCAGAGATGGGACACAGCAACAAGGGGTCACAACTGGAAGTTGAAGACTCAGATGAGTCACAGGGATGTTAGGAAGTATTTCTTCAGTCACAGAGTTGTCAGGAAATGGAACAGTCTGGAGAGTGATGTAGTGGAGGAAGAATCCATACAAAGCTTTAAGAAGAGGTACGATAAAGCTCATGGAACAGGGAGTGTGTGGATTTAGTAGCGACCAGCGAAGAGGCGACACCAAGAGCCGTGACTCGACCTCTGCAATCATAATTACGTGAGTACACACATGCAGTACCTGGCTCGTGACCAGCCAGTGACTTTCAAAATTTAAATGTATATTTATTAAAAGGATAGTTCATGAGTCAAGGTGATGAACAGATGATTGTATGATGAGATGGAGGATGCTGAGTGTGATGAGATGGAGGATGCTGAGTGTGATGAGATGGAGGATGCTGAGTGTGATGAGATGGAGGATGCTGAGTGTTTTTCTAACTGGATTGAGTAGACATCACCAAGGGATGATGATGATGGTCAGTCTTGTGCTACCTTAGGAGTGGAAGCATCTCTAAAGATGAAGATAGTTAGTGTTCTGTTTTATCTGTTCTGTTAAATGACGTAAAGCAGGAAGATAGGAGAGATAATGTCCACAGTGATTGGTAATAATCACGTTAATTCTGCAGTACAAGACGAATAAATAATAAAAAAAGGAAGAATCGTAATATAATAATGGGCTCGACCAAGAGTCAGTGATAACACCATCAGTAGACCCCACACACCAGCTACAGCTCTTCCTGGTTAAACAAAGTATCAAGACTTATTCGAATCTCACGACAATTATATTTAATACTAAGAAATAATTTTGTTCATTCTTTTAATGACCCGGCTGCATCCCACCGAGGCAGGTGACCTAAAGGAAAAACGAAAGTTTTAATTCTTAATGTTAGTAATTTATACAGGAGAAGGAGTTACTAGCTAGTTGCTCCCGGCATTTTAATCTTAGGGTTGACTTTTGTGTTTGACATTAACACAAAGAGTAACAATTAAGGGTAATGTTTATGTGATCATCCTAGAGCATTAGCATCATAAGTATGCTCCACTTGACGCTATATTATTATTTATCTTCCTATAGAAAAATTATGAGAAAACATACTGTAGAAAAAATATAAAAATCCCCCCGATAACGACACTAATATTTTTTTACTGCTGAAACCACCAGTTACTTGGTTTCTAAAAAGTAAGACCTGGATGTTCTTTACCAAGACCCAGACGTGTGGTAAGACCCCAGATGTCCATAAGACCAAAAGAGGAATAAAGTAACAGAGGTAAGAAGAATGATGTTGAGAATACCAGACTGGAGAAGAGACGACTTCATGAGAGGGAGAGACCAAGCAAGAACTTGAAGGATCGAGTAAAAAGAGTGGGCAACTTGATATTAAGACCACTCAAAAAATGGCACACTATAATAGGGACGCTTGATATAAAGACCAAGATAAAGGGAACAAACAACAGAGATGTTTTTTATAGAGAATGAAATAAACAACTTAGTTAAAAGAAAGAAGAGAGACACGAGAACAGATAAAGAGAGAGAGAAGACGGGAAAAAGAAGAGAGAGAGAGGCATAAGACAAGAGAAACATGAACACGAGAGAAAAAGTAATCAATAAATGATGTAGTAAGAGAAAAACAAAAATGAGACGAAAATAAACACAAGTCTTGACAAACATAAGAAACAGACAATGGCAGAGGATGGCAGATGGAAAACTAAGACTGAGTGAAGAACAGCAGAGAACCCTTCTCCCAGCTGACCCACAACCCTGTGAACACGAACATGAAGCTGCTGTGGATATTACAACACACACACACACACACACACACACACACACACAAACGCAACACACAAACGCAACACATACACACTAAAATAGTATTGATGATTCCCAGCTTTTTCATCAAGACATTTTTATTCCTCTTGAAATAAATTTTTAATCACATTTTGTATTTTTTTCTGAATATAAAGTGCCAAGAAGACGAGGATACACTGGGTACATGTTTTTTGGGTACATAAAAAAGCTGTTCATGAATGGTATGCAATACCAACAAGATGAAAGTTAGACACATGTGCAACATCTGGGTATCTTTATTGTAGACGTTTTGCCCTCCAGTGGCTTTATCAATACAGATTCTAGGACAAAATTTGAAGACAGTAGAACTATATACAAAAGATGAGGTAATCAGTCCCTCAGGCTTGGAGTTGGTGTTAACAGCACCGTAGGTGTGGAGATTCTGAAGAATAGGGCGAAACGTCTACAATAAAGATACCCAGATGTCGCACATGTGTCTAATTTTCATCATAAAAGAAGCTGTGGAGAATGATGCAGGTTGAAAATACCGCAAAAAATGACTGCACTGATTAAAGTAGATTTTAAACTATTTTACACAAGCATATTTTATAAAATATGGACTCGACTTGGTTGATGCCACACACTGGCTACGACTCTGGTTGATGCCACACCCTGGCTACGACTCTGGTTGATGCCACACCCTGGCTACGACTCTGGTTGATGCCACACCCTGGCTACGACTCTTTCTGGTTAATAAAGACACCAACACTTGTTTATATTTCAGTTTCTTACCTATGAATGTATATCTCGAAGCGTAAATAATGTTTTAAAAAGGGATTGAGAATGTAACAGTTTGGGGTTGACTTACGCAAATAAGTGAGCTAATTTTTGTTGAAGAGGTTACGCAAAGGTAACATAATTGTTACTTCCTTATGAGGTAATAACCGTGTTACCATTACTGGTAACCTACGTTACCAGTTTCCCACTTATTACTTTCTAATGAGGTAACTCCGGAACACATGGCGTAGGATTCGTGATTCACACATGGCGTAGGATTCGTGATTCACACATGGCGTAGGATTCGTGATTCACACATGGCGTAGGACTCGTGATTCACACATGGCGTAGGACTCGTGATTCACACATGGCGTAGGACTCGTGATTCACACATGGCGTAGGACTCGTGATTCACACATGGCGTAGGACTCGTGATTCACACATGGTGTAGGACTCGTGATTCACACATGGTGTAGGACTTGTGATTCACACATGGTGTAGGATTCGTGATTCACACATGGTGTAGGATTCGTGATTCACACATGGTGTAAGATTCGTGATTCACACATGGTGTAAGATTCGTGATTCACACATGTAGGATTCGTGATTCACACATGGTGTAGGATTCGTGATTCACACATGGTGTAGGATTCGTGATTCACACATGGTGTAAGATTCGTGATTCACACATGGTGTAAGATTCGTGATTCACACATGGTGTAGGATTCGTGATTCACACATGGTGTAGGATTCGTGATTCACACATGGTGTAAGATTCGTGATTCACACATGGTGTAAGATTCGTGATTCACACATGTAGGATTCGTGATTCACACATGGTGTAGGATTCGTGATTCACACATGGTGTAGATTCGTGATTCACACATGGTGTAAGATTCGTGATTCACACATGTAGGATTCGTGATTCACACATGGTGTAAGATTCGTGATTCACACATGGTGTAAGATTCGTGATTCACACATGTAGGATTCGTGATTCACACATGGTGTAAGATTCGTGATTCACACATGTAGGATTCGTGATTCACACATGGTGTAAGATTCGTGATTCACACATGGTGTAGGATTCGTGATTCACACATGGTGTAGGATTCGTGATTCACACATGGTGTAAGATTCGTGATTCACACATGGTGTAAGATTCGTGATTCACACATGGTGTAAGATTCGTGATTCACACATGGTGTAAGATTCGTGATTCACACATGGTGTAAGATTCGTGATTCACACATGGTGTAAGATTCGTGATTCACACATGGTGTAAGATTCGTGATTCACACATGGTGTAAGATTTGCTAAAATAAAGTTCATACAAATGAAAGCGTTTGATTTTAATTTTTCTCTTTGAATAAACAGGAAAAGAAAAGTCACTGTTAAACAAAGGGCTCGACGTGGAGACAGAGGACTCCAGCTCTCGACCCCACAGTGTAGCTACAACTCTTCTATCTTAAAAAAGTATCAAAACGAATTTATACTACTTTTTCTAAAATCGTTTTTGAAACAATGATAAAACAAAAAATAATTTTCAATTCTGTCTCAAAAATTGAGCAGCAAAATTACGCAAACTTTAACATATATTTCCTTATAATAAACACATTGGAAAAAGACCGAAACAACATACGTTTCTATGTGTCTCTTGAGGTCAATACCAGGATGGTGACATAGTTGAATTTCATAGTGAAAATATTTAGTGACATAATGGATACTTCATGGTGAGTCAAGGTGATGCATTGATGATCGTTTGGTGAGATGAAAGACACTGATTGATGATCGTATGGTGAGATGAAAGACTCTGATTGATGATCGTATGGTGAGATGAAAGACTCTGATTGATGATCGTATGGTGAGATGAAAGACTCTGATTGATGATCGTATGGTGAGATGAAAGACACTGATTGATGATCGTATGGTGAGATGAAAGACACTGATTGATGATCGTATGGTGAGATGAAAGACACTGATTGATGATCGTATGGTGAGATGAAAGACACTGATTGATGATCGTATGGTGAGATAAAGACACTGATTGATGATCGTATGGTGAGATGAAAGACACTGATTGATGATCGTATGGTGAGATGAAAGACTCTGATTGATGATCGTATGGTGAGATGAAAGACTCTGATTGATGATCGTATGGTGAGATGAAAGACACTGATTGATGATCGTATGGTGAGATGAAAGACTCTGATTGATGATCGTATGGTGAGATGAAAGACTCTGATTGATGATCGTATGGTGAGATGAAAGACTCTGATTGTTGATCGTATGGTGAGATGAAAGACCCTGATTGATGATCGTATGGTGAGATGAAAGACCCTGATTGATGATCGTATGGTGAGATGAAAGACCCTGATTGATGATCGTATGGTGAGATGAAAGACCCTGATTGATGATCGTATGGTGAGATGAAAGACCCTGATTGATGATCGTATGGTGAGATGAAAGACCCTGATTGATGATCGTATGGTGAGATGAAAGACCCTGATTGATGATCGTATGGTGAGATGAAAGACCCTGATTGATGATCGTATGGTGAGATGAAAGACCCTGATTGATGATCGTATGGTGAGATGAAAGACCCTGATTGATGATCGTATGGTGAGATGAAAGACTCTGATTGATGATCGTATGGTGAGATGAAAGACCCTGATTGATGATCGTATGGTGAGATGAAAGACCCTGATTGATGATCGTATGGTGAGATGAAAGACCCTGATTGATGATCGTATGGTGAGATGAAAGACCCTGATTGATGATCGTATGGTGAGATGAAAGACCCTGATTGATGATCGTATGGTGAGATGAAAGACTCTGATTGATGATCGTATGGTGAGATGAAAGACCCTGATTGATGATCGTATGGTGAGATGAAAGACCCTGATTGATGATCGTATGGTGAGATGAAAGACCCTGATTGATGATCGTATGGCGAGATGAAAGACCCTGATTGATGATCGTATGGTGAGATGAAAGACCCTGATTGATGATCGTATGGCGAGATGAAAGACCCTGATTGATGATCGTATGGTGAGATGAAAGACCCTGATTGATGATCGTATGGTGAGATGAAAGACCCTGATTGATGATCGTATGGTGAGATGAAAGACCCTGATTGATGATCGTATGGCGAGATGAAAGACACTGATTGATGATCGTATGGTGAGATGAAAGACCCTGATTGATGATCGTATGGTGAGATGAAAGACCCTGATTGATGATCGTATGGCGAGATGAAAGACCCTGATTGATGATCGTATGGTGAGATGAAAGACCCTGATTGATGATCGTATGGTGAGATGAAAGACTCTGATTGATGATCGTATGGTGAGATGAAAGACCCTGATTGATGATCGTATGGTGAGATGAAAGACCCTGATTGATGATCGTATGGTGAGATGAAAGACCCTGATTGATGATCGTATGGTGAGATGAAAGACTCTGATTGATGATCGTATGGTGAGATGAAAGACACTGATTGATGATCGTATGGTGAGATGAAAGACCCTGATTGATGATCGTATGGCGAGATGAAAGACCCTGATTGATGATCGTATGGTGAGATGAAAGACCCTGATTGATGATCGTATGGTGAGATGAAAGACCCTGATTGTTTTAACTACATCTGGGATGTGGTTAGACGAGAGGAAGAGGATGTCCGGAGTTCGAATCCCCTGGTACGGCTGGAAAACATTAGGGACCTGTTTCCATAAGACACCTGCTGTCCCTGTTCACCCATCAATATAAAATAGGTACCTGGGTGTTAGTCGACTGGTGTGGGTCGCATCCTGGGACAAAACTGACTTAATTTGCCCGAAATGCTCTGCATAACAAGGGGCTTTCTATATAGTATTCCATTGATGTCAGCTAGGACTGTATACCTTGTACATGTACTTGTAGAAATAAAGATATTATTATTGAAGTGCAGATGTCCTGCTAACTTTATGGCTCTGGCATCCTTAAAGGAGGACTAGGATGTTCAGTGCTCCACTGTCTCCGAGATGAAGGCATCTGTAGGACAAGGATGCTTGTGTTATCTGGCTTATACTTACAAAAACACGTAATGTACGAAGATCTGAGAGGTAACTAATGTCAACAATGAAAGACTAAAAATTAAAGGAAGACGATAAATATGTTGGATTTGTTCTGCAGACACTGGCAACACCATAAGTCAGCCTCAGAGCTTATCTACTGATCTTCCTGGTTAGAAACAGCATATCTAACCTTATGTATCGCACTTTCTCTTCTTATTTAAAACATGTAGAAGTTGAAACTCTAAACACTTAAAATGTGAATTTTGTCATGTTCGTCTCTGCTAAAGGATAATCATTAACAATACTCGCTTTAGGGTTTATTATCAAGATATATTTTGTGGAAAAAATCATCTTCGGGTAGGAATTTGTGTGAATGCATATCTATATTTGTATACAATTTTACGACCACAACAACAACACACACCAGTATAGTTTCTTAGTAATATAAACACGATACAGGATATCGAGTCAGAGGTGTCCCTGTTTGCCGATGTTAAATTAATTAAGAGAATAAGAACAGTAGTAGACCAGGAATCCAGATGGATCTGGACAAGCTACACGACTGTTATGACAAAGGATATTGGAATTTAACCTCAGTACAGGCTCGGGGGAGGAAAAACGCTGCGAACCTCCCTGAAGGAGAAGGACCTCGGGGTGAACATAGTTACGAACATTTCGCCTGACAAATGTACATTAAATAACTGCAGAAGCAAAAGGAAGACTGGTAAATTTACGGGTATCTTTCAGGAACATCAACAAGGAAGAATTCACGACCTTATACACGGTATGTGTTAGGCCCATTTTGGAGTATGCAGCACAAATATGTAACCCACATCTGGTTAAGGAAGTAAAGCTGGAAAATAACAAATGTTTGCAAAGAAACTAGTCCCAGAGCTGAGAGGATTGAACTATGAGTAAAGGCTAGAGCTAAACCTGACGACACTAGAGAGCAGAAGGACCAGAGGTGACATGATTACGACATACATAATACACAGAAGATTGACAGGATGATCAGGAAGAGTTTTATGGAGAGGCGGGTCTCAGGTACACGAGGTTATAGCTGGAAGTTAAAGCACATGTGAGTTACAGGATGTTAGGAAATACTTCTTTAGAATTAGAGTGGTCAGGAGTGGAACGACCTAGACAGTGAAGTGGTAGAGACAAGAATCCATACACATCTTTAAGAATAGGCATCACAGGGCTCACGCAGTCAGGAGTAAAACCAGTAGCGACAGGATGTTCCAGAGATGGGACACAGAAACAAGGGGTCACAGTTGGAAGTTGAAGACTCCTATGAGTCAAAGGGATGTTAGGAAGTATATCTTCAGTCAAAGAGTTGTCAGGAAGTGGAATAGTCTAGAAAGTGACGTAGTGGAGGCAGGAACCATACATAGTTTTAAGACGAGGTTTGATAAAGCTCATGGAGCAGAGAGAGGACCTAGTAGCAATCAGTGAAGAGGCGGGCCCAGGAGCTATTAATCGACCCCTGCAACCACAAATAGGTGAGTACACACAATCATACACACAATCACACACAAACAACCCCACACATACAACCCCACACACACACACAACACTCACACAACACACACAAACACACACAACACTCACAAACACACACAACACTCACAAACACACACAACACTCACAAACACACACAACACTCACAAACACACACAACACTCACAACACACAACACACAACACACACAACACTCACAAACACACACAACACTCACAAACACACACAACACCACAACACAAACACACACAACACACACAACACACACAACACTCACAAACACAACACTCACAAACACACACAACACAAAAACACACAACACTCACAACACACACAACACTCAAAACCACAACACCACAAACACAACACTCACACACACAACACTCACAAACACACACAACACTCACAAACACACACAACACTCACAAACACACACAACACTCACAAACACACACAACACTCACAACACACACAACACTCACAAACACACACAACACTCACACTCACAAACACACACAACACTCACAAACACACACACAAACACACACAACACTCACAAACACACAACACACACACACAACACTCACAAACACACACAACACTCACAAACACACACAACACTCAAAACACACACAACACTCACAAACACACACAACACTCAAACACACACAACACTCACAAACACACACAACACTCACAAACACACACAACACTCACAAACACACACAACACTCAAAACACACACAACACTCACAAACACACACAACACTCACAAACACACACAACACTCACAAACACACACAACACTACAAACACTCACAACCACCAACACTCACACACACAACACTCAAACACACACAACACTCACAAACACACACAACACTCACAAACACACACACAACAACACAACAACAACACACACACAAACACACACAACACCACAAACACACACACACACACAACACACAAACACACAAACACACACAACACAAAACACAACACACAACACAACAAACACACAAACACCACAAACACACACAACACCACAACACACACACACACAACACACACAACACACAACAACACAAAAACACACAACAACACCACAAACACACACAACACAACACAACACAACAACACAAACACACACACACACACAAACACACACAACACACACTCACAAACACACACAACACACACAAACACACAACAACACAACATCACAACACACACAACAACACACACAACACACACACACACAACACACACAACACACACAAACAAACACCACAAACACACACAACACCTACAAACACAAACACACAACACAACACACACACAACACAACACTCACAAACACACACAAAACCACAAACACACAAACACACAAACACACACACAAAAAACACACAAACACACAACAAACAACATCAACACACACACACAACACACAAACACACACACACACAACACACAACACAAAACACACAAACAACACACAACACAACACACACAACACACACACACACACACAACACACAACCACAAACATCACACACAAACACCACAAACACCACTAACACAACACACACAACACACACACACAACACACAAACACACACAAACACACAAACACACACACAAACACACACAACACAACACACACAACCTCACAAACACACACACAACACACACACCACAACACACACACACACCAAACACTACACAACACAAACAACACCACAACACACAACACACAACACAACACAATACACACAACACACAACACACAAACAACACCACAAACACACACAACACAACACACAAATCACACTACAAACAACAACAACACACACAACACACATCACAAACATCAACACACAACACACAAACACACAACACAACACACACAACACACACAACAACACTCACAAACACAACACACACAACACTCACAAACACACACACAACACTCACAACACACACAACACTCACAAACACACACAAACAACACTCACAAACAACACACACAACACATCAACAACCACAACTAACACAACACTCACAACACACACACAACACCACAACACAACATCACAAACACACACAACACACTACACAACACACAACACACACACTCACAAACACACACAACAACACACAACAACATCACAACACAACACTCACAAACACACACACACAAACCACAACAACACTAACACAACACCACAAACACACACAACAACACCACAACACACACACACAACACACAAACACACACACACACACAACACACAACACACTAACAACACTACAAACACACACACAACACACCAAAACACACACAACACACAACACACAACACACACACTCACACACAACACAACACAAACACTACACAACACAACACAACACACACACAACACCACAAAACACCACACAAACACACACACAACACTCACAAACACACAACACCACAAACATCACAACACACACACAACACACAACAACACACAACACACACACAACACAAACACACACACACACACAACACACACAACACCACAAAACACACACACAACACACACACAACACACACAACACACAACACCACAACACACACAACACTAACACACACACAAACACACACAACAACAACACACACACAACACAACACAACACACACAACACACACAACACACACAACACCACAACACAACAACACACACCACAAACACAACACACAACACACACACAACACACACACAACACACAACACACACACACACAACACACACAACACACACAACACACACAAACACACACACACACACAAACACACACAACACTCACAAACACACACAACACACACAACACACTGATGTTACACAGGATATGGAGCAACAAAGATTACATGAACTATTTTCAACATATAAATTTATTTAAACAAGTATGATCAGCTGTAGACGAAGTATTGCGATACACAGCTAATATAAACCTAAAAAATCATATATATATAAATACGTGACAAGAAAACGAGAGACAACGAGCGTATGTAAATTCAAAATTAAAACTTGTTAAAATATATTTAATTACGTTAAGCCAAAACCGTAAAGGAAAAAAAATTGAGCAAACTACGAAAAGTATAATTGAAAAGATATATATAAAAACTCGAGGGAAACTACAGACAAACATGAAAACAAACACTAACAGTTTTCCAAAAAAAACAAAGTAGGAAAAACTCACATTCCAAAATAAGTAAAAAAAAAAAAAATTTACAGTTTTCGTCAATCCGTTTAGTTTGTTCCACTGTGTTTGTTCAAAGCAATTTATGAACTGTTGTTGTGTTGTATTCTGTCTCTCCTCACTGTTGTTGTGTTGTATTCTCTCTCTCCTCACTGTTGTTGTGTTGTATTCTGTCTCTTCTCACTGTTGTTGTGTTGTATTCTGTCTCTCCTCACTGTTGTTGTGTTGTATTCTGTCTCTCCTCACTGTTGTTGTGTTGTATTCTGTCTCTCCTCACTGTTGTTGTGTTGTATTCTGTCTCTCCTCACTGTTGTTGTGTTGTATTCTGTCTCTCCTCACTATTGTATTCTGTACCTGACCACTGTTACAATGTTGTATCGTGTACATCATAAACTTCTTGTAATCTCTACTTTACTACATTTAAAATACTTATCTTGATAAATTCGATTCCTCGTAAAGTAAATTTAGTTACAGTTTCTCTGTTATTTTCCTTTTGCACTGCTCACACACACACACACACACACACACACACACACACACACACACACACACACACACACACACACACACACACACACACACACCTAGAAAGACACAAGCTTATAAACGACAACCAGCACGGTTTCAGGGAAGGAAAATCCTGTGTCACAAACCTACTGGAGTTTTATGACAAGGTAACAGAAATAAGACACGAGAGAGATGGGTGGATAGACTGCATTTTTTTGGACTGCAAGAAGGCGTTCGACACAGTTCCTCACAAGAGGTTAATGCAAAAGCTAGAGGATTAGGCACACGTAACAGGAAAGGCACTGCAATGGATCAGAGAATATCTGACAGGGAGGCAACAACGAGTCATGGTACGTGACGAGGTGTCAGAGTGGGCACCTGTGACGAGTGGAGTTCCACAAGGGTCAGTTCTAGGACCTGTACTGTTTTTGGTATATGTGAATGACATAACGGAAGGGATAGACTCAGAAGTGTCCCTGTTTGCAGATGATGTGAAGTTAATGAGAAGAATAAAATCAGTCGAGGATCAGGCAGGACTACAAAGAGACCTGGACAGGCTACAAGCCTGGTCCAGTAACTGGCTCCTTGAATTTAACCCTGCCAAATGTAAAGTCATGAATATCGGGGAAGGGCAAAGAAGACCGCAGACAGAGTATAGTCTAGGTGGCCAAAGACTGCAAACCTCACTCAAAGAAAAAGATCTTGGAGTGAGTATAATACCGAGCACATCTCCTGAGGCACACATCAATCAGATAACTGCTGCAGCATACGGGCGGCTGGCAAACCTAAGAATAGCGTTCCAATACCTCACTAAGGAATCATTCAAGACTCTGTACACCATATACGTCAGGCCCATACTGGAGTATGCAGCACCAGTTACACCTGGTCAAGCACGTCAAGAAATTAGAGAAAGTGCAAAGGTTTGCAACAAGACTAGTCCCAGAGCTAAGGGGATTGTCCTACGAAGAAAGGTTAAGGGCAATCGGCCTGACGACACTAGAGGACAGGAGGGTTAGGGGAGACATGATAACGACATATAAAATACTGCGAGGAATAGATAAGGTGGACAGAAACAAGATGTTCCAGAGAGGGGACACAGAAACAAGGGGTCACAATTGGAAGTTGAAGACTCCTATGAGTCAAAGGGATGTTAGGAAGTATTTCTTCAGTCAGAGTTGTCAGGAAGTGGAATAGCCTAGAAAGCGACATAGTGGAGGCAGGAACCATACATAGTTTTAAGACTAGGTTTGATAAAGCTCATGGAGCAGGGAGAGAGAGGACCTAGTAGCAATCAGTGAAAAGGCGGGGCCAGGAGCTGTGAATCGACCCCTGCAACCAAAAATAGGTGAGTACAAATAGGTGAGTACACACACACACACACACACTCGCTCACTCACTCTCTCACACACTCACTCACTCTCACTCTCACTCACTCTCTCACACACTCTCACACACTTTCACTCACGCTCACACACTCTCACACACTCTCACTCTCACACACTCTCACTCTCACACATCTCTCACACTCACTCACACCTCTCTCACACACCTCTCACACACTCTCCACTCTCACACACTCTCACTCTCCACACTCTCACTCACACACTCTCACTCACACCTCTCACCTCACACTCTCACTCTCACACACTCACTCTCACACTCTCTCACTCTCACACTCTCACTCTCACACACTCTCACTCTCACACACTCTCACTCTCACACTCTCACTCTCACACTCTCACTCTCACACACTCTCACTCTCACACACACTCACTCTCACACACACTCACTCTCACACACACTCACTCTCACACACACTCACTCTCACACACTCTCACTCTCACACACTCTCACTCTCACACACTCTCACTCTCACACACTCTCACTCTCACACACTCTCTCTCTCTCTCTCTCTCTCTCTCTCTCTCTCTCTCTCTCTCTCAGAACTGAGGCGAATCATAGGGAAGTTAGAAAGTATTTCTTTAGCCTTAGAGTTGTCAGGAAGTGGAACACTCTGGAGAGTTATATAGTAGAGGCAGGATCCATACATAGCTTTAAGATGACGTATGATAAGGCTCTTGGAGCGTAGAGACTGACCTAGTATCGATTAGCGAAAAGGGACCAGGAGCTGTGAATCGACCCCTGCAGCCACATATAGGTGAGTACACACACACACACACACACGGGAAACAGAAGAAGAAATTACAGAAAGTAAGTAAAGAGAAGGACCCGGGGGTAAGTACTGCGCGAAACATATCGCCAGAGTCGTACATGAAGCACATTGCGTCAGTGTATAAAAAGTTAGTAAATCTTATTTATGCTTGTCTTATAAGACACTTCACGACGTGTGCCAGACCTGTCTTAGATTACGCAGCACCAGTATGGAACCCACTATTGAAACTGAACGTTCAGAAACTACAGAGCCTAGCAACTGCTGATCCGAGAGCCAAGGTTCAACCACAAGGAAGCAGTAAGAGTATAAGTTGGGTCTGACTGTCCCTGTCTAAGAGCAGACAGGGACGGACAGTTTGATACGCGGACAGGAGCTAGTGGCTGTAGGTGGGGAAGCTGTCAACACAGACAGCTCGGAGGGTCGAGGAAATACTTCGTCAGCCTTTTAGTGGTAAACTTGTGGAATGAAGTAGAGGACAAGGTGGTGAAGGCAAGATTAATACACAGCTTCAAGACAGAGCATGATAGTGCCCAGTGCCCAGGAGCCAGTGCACACACATACACACAGTGCCTGTGACAAATGGAACTATGTAACACGTACAACAGAAAAAAATGTCTTTTGACAAGAGCCTTTGACATCTCCCTAAACACACACACACATTTGGAATCTCTCTCACTCTCTCTCTCTCTCTCTCTCTCTCTCTCTCTCTCTCTCTCTCTCTCTCTCCTCTAACTTAATATATCCCACACACCTCCACCACAGTATTTCTCGTGGTGACTCTGGCCCATTTTAACCTCATTTCGCCCGTTTATGCTGACGCAATGCACTTTTCACTCAATTTATTTCTTGAAGTCCACTTTCTTTCTCAAGACGTTCAACTTTCTCACTCCCACCAAGCTAACATTTCTTTTTCCATCGATAAAGATAGTGATTCTTGTTTGTAATAATAATAATGAATAATATTACTATTATTATTAGGGTCTTCAATCTTTCTTCATAAGGAAGATTTCTAATGCTATGTATTAATTTAGTCAAAGGTCGTATATCCATTTGATTACTCAATATAAAGGTTGTAAATTTGTTTGAGCACTTGCTATAAAGGTCGTATATTCATTTGATAAATTACTGGCAAGGTGGTATGTTTCTTTGATTACTCGCTCTTAAGGTCATAAAATCACCTGATGACTCGTGGGAAGAGTCTTGCCTTACCTTGTTAATAACTGGAAAGGTCGCGTCTTACCACTTTACTCATTTAAAGGTCGTTTACTCACTCATTTATTCACAACAGACGATCGATTGGTCTATGTTAAGAGAGAGAGAGAGAGAGAGAGAGAGAGAGAGAGAGAGAGAGAGAGGAGAAAAAGATAGAGAGAAAGAGAGGTTACGCGATTTATAAATATACAAGTGCTAATATTAACAGAACAAAACGTCATCGTTAAGACATAAACCAACGCCTTATTTAGTCTATCTTCATCTTTGTAATCTGAAGACCAACACTGGACAGAACACTGAAGAAAATAAGGTCTCACAAGTTACAGAAATATCAATAAGATTTCTAGTGTTTTGGACTCTAGATTTCTAAATTTTAAACCTATCATTCTGTTGGATTTGCTGTGCAAAAACACTTTTTTTTTTTAGCAAACTCAAGGTTTTCCCACAACTTTGATTTTTTTTTTCTTTTTTTTCTCCCGTTTACCAGTTCCCAGTCATTTGACACCTTGCTTTCTTCTGATAAATTAGACACATATGCAACACTTGGGTATCAGTAAAGATACCCAGGTGTTGCACATGTGTCTAATGTATCAACTTGTCGGTTCTCTAAACCATTCATCTACTTGCATTCTTCTAATGACTTGCTAAATGTTACCCTCAGTGGGTACCAAGTTTGTTATCGACATTGCTTTTCCAGTTCTAGCAAGTACCCTTTCCGACCCACTAGAATTATTCGTGTTCATTTTCTGTACCATACACGTTTTCCCGAACTTTTCATCTTTTGTCTGCCTTTTACCTTTTCTGTACATTTTACCTTGTGTACATTTTAACCTGTGTACCTTTCACCTTTTATGTACATTATATTTTTGTTGTACCTCTCAAGTTTCTTGAACCTCTCACGGCAACTAATGTCGTACACAGTGCTAGATAGACGTACTAAAAATACAATTTTATGAGCTGGAAGTGTGCGTGTCGTGTTGAGCTGTGTCGTGTTGACCTGTGTGTCTGTGTTGAGCTGTGTCGTATGGACCTGCGTGTCGTGTTGAGCTGTGTGTCGTGTTGACCTGTGTGTCGTGTGGACCTGCGTGTCGTGTGGACCTGCGTGTCGTGTGGACCTGCGTGTCGTGTGGACCTGCGTGTCGTGTGGACCTGCGTGTCGTGTGGACCTGCGTGTCGTGTGGACCTGCGTGTCGTGTGGACCTGCGTGTCGTGTGGACCTGCGTGTCGTGTGGACCTGCGTGTCGTGTGGACCTGCGTGTCGTGTGGACCTGCGTGTCGTGTTGACCTGCGTGTCGTGTTGACCTGCGTGTCGTATTGACCTGCGTGTCGTGTTGACCTGCGTGTCGTGTTGACCTGGGAAATACAGAGGTGAAGTCTGTGCTGAGTATCAAAGACATTCCTGCGTTACCTCTGTGTCGTTCCATCAACGACTCTTGGTTTCTTATCGTCGTTTTCATCCATTTTTTTCTGACATATGTGAAGGTATTTTTTTCAGGCCTTTGCTTTCATGTGTGTAATTCTCATTTTAGATTTTAGTTTACCATTCCTTATCTCTCATATTTTTTCTCTGCAACCGTATCTCTCTCTCTCTCTCTCTCTCTCTCTCTCTCTCTCTCTCTCCCTCTCTCTCCCTCTCTCTCCCTCTCTCTCCCTCTCTCTCCCTCTCTCTCCCTCTCTCTCCCTCTCTCTTCCTCTCTGAGTGCCTACCCAGAGTCCAATTTTTGTCCTCATAGGTTATTTCCGCGCTAGTATTACACAGTAGAAAACGGTTTGCAATTTCCTTTCTTTTTTAAAGTTAAGAGTAGCGAAGCGTGTGACGCGATGTTTGACGAGTGTGTGTGTGTGGGTGTGTGTGTATGTGTGGGTATGTGTGTGTGTGGGTATGTGTGTGTGTGTGTATGTGTGTGTGTGTGTGTGTGTGTGTGTATGTGTGTGGGTGTGTGTGGGTGTGTGTGTGTGTGTGTGTGTGGGTGTGTGTGTGTGTGGGTATGTGTGTGTGTGTGGGTATGTGTGTGTGTGTTTGTGTGTGTTTGTGTGTGTCTGTGTGTGTATGTTTGTGTCTGTTTGTGTGTCTGTGTGTGTGTGTCTGTGTGTGTGTTTGTGTGTGTTTGTGTGTGTTTGCGTGTGTGTTTGTGTGTGTCTGATTGTGTGTGTGTGTTTGTTAGTGTGTGTCTGTTTGTTAGTGTGTGTCTGTTTGTTAGTGTGTGTGTTTGTTAGTGCGTGTCTGTTTGTTAGTGCGTGTCTGTTTGTTAGTGTGTGTCTGTTTGTTAGTGTGTGTCTGTTTGTGTGTGTGTTTGTTAGTGTGTGTCTGTTTGTGTGTCACAGTCTTCATTCTCACGTCATGGACTGGTGAAGACCGTAGTCGTTACTCCACCAAGAGAACCACAGGACAAGAGGCAGAATTTTGGAAGCAGCAATAATCCACTCAACAAAACATTGGGATATGAATGTAAATGAATGGTTCAGAGAACCGACGAGTTGGTAAATTAGACACATATGCAACACTTGGGTATCTTTATTGAGGAAACGTTTCGCCACACAGTGGCTTCATCAGTCCATACAAAGGAGAATCGTGAAGAACAGGAGGAGTATGAGGTGGTCAGTCCCTCAATCTTGAGTCGATGTTGTCAGTCCATCAATCTTGAATAGAATACAACATATGAGCGTAGAGGAAGCTTATATACTGTAGACAGGAGAGGTGCAGCAGTTGTAGGAGGTGTCACATTTGTCCAATGTGTCTAATTTACCAACTCGTCGGTTCTCTGAACCATTCATTCACATCCTGTCTGACACTGCAACATCTTGGTATCTTAATACAGGGATTTCTTCGCTTGCCTATTCCTTGGGCACGACCTACTTCCACATTGGACAAATGTGACACCTCCTACAACTGCTGCACTCTCTCTGTCTACAGTATATAAGCTTTCCTCTGCTCATATGCCGTTATTCTATTCAAGATTGATGGACTGACAACATCGACTCAAGATTGAGGGACTGACCACCTCATACTCCTCCTGTTCTTCACGATTCTCCTTTGTATGGACTGATGAAGCCACTGTGTGGCGAAACGTTTCCTCAATAAAGATACCCAAGTGTTGCATATGTGTCTAATTTACCAACATTGGGATATACATGTATGCCACACCTGTTGTCCACATTGTCCATAATTCACACAATAAACACCATAAACTTGGCACCTTGGCTCCACACGCAGCTCTTACTTCATCTAGCTATATCATGACCTCACATATGACCTGCTTTTCTCCAAGCCTGAGCTCATAGTGCTTGTTTAACCTTATATGACGGCGTGTTTGCTTATTCCTGTATACGTGATACAGTCAAGTCTTGGGCGAAACGTTGTATTAAAAATGATACTCTACTACCAGTGCCTGTTTCCATGACAGCAGGAACAGTGACGTCCCTGTTGGATTACCGTGAGCGAGTGATGACAGAGGTACGGGATTATAGATTCGAACTGAAGACTGGAGTGAACACATCAACTCGAGACTTAGGGACTGATTACCTCAAACTCCTCCTCGTCTTCCACCATTCATCTCTATACCGGACTGAGGAAGCCACTTGTTGGCGAAACATTTACACAGCAAATATTCTCAAGTGTGGCACAAATGTCTCAGTCATTGATTTTAGACTCTAATCCCTCCCTGTGTGGAATCTTCGCAGTGAGATCCATACTGCAGTACCATTGCTCCCACTGATATCATAATCACTGAAACCTCTTATAGAACCAACTTCACTGTCGTAATCCTCGAGAACTGAATAATTTGAAGAGTAATGAATAGCTAACATGCAATGTAGAAAGCCACGAAGCCTTTTACCCTCTTGTGAAGAACTTTAGTCTGCCCAGACTAATCTAAAATTAAAATTAAAATTCTTATTTTCTTCTATGCAGTGTGACTTGTAAATGGTCCGAAACGTCGTCATAAGTTTGTCTCTATGTGTACAGATAATGTAGATTAGAAATGCAGTGCATTTCTAATCTAAGTGTGCAGTCTAATTTATCAGCCCAAAACTAAATGAATAAAGTAATGTTCTTACAACAATATTTACAGTATTAAATCTTATTATAGAAGATGGACAGAGGACCCAAACTGTTCAACAGCCTATCACTAGGCATAAGGGGGATTACCAATAGACCCCCTGGCTGCCTTCAAGAGGGAACTGGACAGATTCCTAAAGTCAGTGCCGGATCAGCCGGGCTGTGGTTCGTACGTTGGACTACGTGTGGCCAGCAGTAACAGCCTAGTTGATCAAGCCCTGATCCACCGGGAAGCCTGGTCGTGGACCGGGCAGCGGGGCGTTGATCCTCGGAATACCCTCCAGGTAGAAGGATCGAGGTACATATCAAGACTCTGGATCACTGTCGTCTGGAAGACAGCACGGAGAGTATCTACTACATCCCTTCTTCGTGGTGGTATCCAAGAAATTAGTGGGAGCGATTCTCCCTGACACTGTCGCAATGACCCGAATTTCATTGAAGGAACCACGCAGTGGGTTACTACGAAGTCAATCAGTCAAGTCAGCTTACAGTGTAAATCACATAGTTGTAATGGGATAGTCCTTTAATGAATACGGCTACAACAGTCCCTTGAAAAAGTATTGGGGAAAGACAGAACTCTCCTCCTGGTGGTGACAGCTCCTCATACAGGGGATTTTCTATTGGCTGTTCCGTAATTCCTCCCTGGAAATTACATTGCATATCCTATCCTTACGGAACACCGCTTTATCTACAGCAGTGCATATGCAGACCAATTCGGTCGCCATGGTCTTGTTTACCATTGACCAGAAAGTCTGCAAAGCATGAAGATATTATCACAGAAAAAGGACGGAGTCACAGCCTGATTCCCAGCAATAAGTAAGCAGCCACAACTTTGCAGACACGATGATAGCCAACAACGTCTAGATGAAATTACCATGCAACCTGAACAGAGAAAAAGCTGATAGTGTCAAACTACACATGTGATACTACATTGTTTGACACTTACAATACAGAAATGAATAAAAAGATCCAACTGCCAGCTTCTTGGAGTCCCAGAAGTCTAAAAAAGACAGAAAAACTTTATCATCAAAGCATTCCCGTCCTCACAAGTTTGGAGACCATCAGCTGGTGGGGAGAGTGCGCATCTAAGTTGATAAAGGAAATTGGTGAAAGTGTCTCATCGGACACACTAGTACTCCCAGAGAAGTTGGTATTCAGTTTGAGCAGCAGTGTTGATATACAAAGAGGGATTGCATCTGCATGAATTATTCTAATGGAATTGTTGACAAAACATCTCTGTTCTTGTAATGTAACTTCCAAATCAGCTGTCCCATGTAAACAAATACAGTAATGTTTGACAAAAATGGGTGATAAAGAGGAAAAAACAGTTATTCAAACTCCGTAACGACA
>WNWK01000313.1:0-262500 GCA_009830355.1 Cherax destructor
CCTCCGCAATCCATGTTAGTAGGCGCTCTTTATTTGTCCGTCGCCCCTGTTTACTTCGTCCCTTTTCTCTTCGTCTACATTCACTCTTGTCTTCCCTTCAACTACCACCTTTATACGTTCATGTGACATCTTCCTTTCCCCTACCCCTTTGGGAAGTTCCTGCTGTCCGTGTCTGTTCTATTCCTCTACCTTGCGCGAAAGCCCAACTACCCACGGCGGCTTCTCGCTCTTTTTTTCTAGACCACTTCCGTTCTCATTCCCATGTCATCACAGTATACACCGAAGGTTCAAAGTCATCTGACGGTGTCGGATTCGCAGCAGTCTTCCCGGACAGCTTCGTGCGAGGGCATCTATTACCCTCGGCTAGCATATTTACGGCTGAATTGTATACCATTCTTGTGGCACTTATCCGTATTGCATCTATGCCTGTGTCACCATTTGTGGTCGTTTCAGACTCCCTTAGTGCTTTACAGGCTATCCGTAAAATTGATACACCTCACCCCCAACTTTGGTTACGCCGTATCTCTAGCAAGCACAAAGATATTGTATTTTGTTGGGTCCCTGGTCATGTTGACGTACAGGGCAATGAACAGGCAGACACTGCTGTGCGGTCAACAGTACATGACCTTCCAGTTTCATATAGAGGTGTTCCTTTCACGGACTATTTTGCGGTCATTGCTACCCACCTTCTCACCCGTTGGCAACAACGCTGGTCTGACCTGCTAAATAACAAACTTCATTCTATTAAACCGAGTATAGGTTTCTGGCCTCCTTCTTGTCACCAATGTCGAGGTTGGGAGACTACTCTCTCCCGTCTTCGCATCGGCCACACTCGTCTTACTCACGGGTATCTCATGGAGAGGCTTCCTGCCCCTCTCTGTGAGCATTGTCAGGTTCCAGTGTCTGTTCGACATATGTTGGACTGCCCACTCTATCAACGAGCACACAAAATTGACCTCCAACGGCGTCTTCGCTCTGCGGCCCTTTCTTTACCTTTCCCTTCTTGCAGATGGACCCTCCTTTAATCCTGACTCTCTCGTTGACTTTTGACAGAAACTGACTTACTACACAAACTCTGAAGATTATACCTCTAGCACCTCCCTCAGTCCCTTCTACCTCGATCTCTTGCTACCCTCCATCCCTGCACTATCCACTGTCCTGTTGCACTCCATACCCTACTAATCATCCATCTCCCTCTTACAATCCATTCTCCGTGTATCCTGTCCTGACCAGCAGCGCTGTATAACCCCTGTGGTTTAGCGCTTCTTTTGATTATAATAATAATATTGCCGAGAAGTGTCACCTATAGAGGTGACTTAAATACCAGAGACAATAGAAGTAGTGGAGAGGTGAGATCAGTCTCTCAATCTTGGTAAGTGATCACCTTCATGGCTCCCATCAATATGATACTGAGGCATGAGAATGCAGCCTTTCATACTGGAGTCAGAAGTGAAATGTAGAAGTGGGAATGGCGTCCCTGGAGCTGGGGCCTGCTAGTGGAAGAACATAATAAAGGAGGAGCACTACATCAAGCCTGCTGATCCACACTAGGCAGGTCCTGTCTTGAGTAATGGTATGGTGATACCGACAAGATGTGGAAGGAGACATTTATGTACAGTTCAGGACATTTACACGAGGAGACGTTTCACTGCGAGTGGCTTCTAGAGATCACTAAGAAGTGCAGGAGTCATGTTGTAAGCAGCGAGATGGTAGTATTAGTACAACTGTGAGGAGATGAGTTGGGTTAGAGAAGGACGGGTCAACATTGTTACAGAGGTCTACAAAATGCGTAATATCATATTGATTAGCAACTTAGATATAGTGTAACAAATGGATTTTTTATGGATAGTGTTACGACCAGTAATTAGGGCAGCCTCTATACACTTTCATCGACGTCAATCCTCTTCCTCAACGACTAATCTAGCCTCATAAGGAGTTAAAAGTCGTCCCTGCGCTAGACACACGCATATTTACGGTCACCACTATTTCTATTCGTATAAAACAATTGATTATATATATATATATATATATATATATATATATATATATATATATATATATATATATATATATATATATATATATATATATATATATATATATTTTTATTATATATAGTATGTCGTGCCGATTAGTTAAAACTTGTGATTTTGGCTTAAATAGCAACGCTCTTCTTGCTGAATAAGACAAGCGAAAATTTGTGTATGCAATAATTTAGCAAAAATCATTCTGAACCTAACAAAAAAAATATTTTACATTGTGTTTGTTTATTATTAAATTATTGTAAACGTATCTAAAATATATTTAGTTGGGTTAGGCTAAATTAAATTGCGCTTGTTATAATAAGGTTAGGTAAGTTTTCAAAGTTGCTCTTGGTACCAAATTATAAATTTTTACGTTAACATAAATGAAAAAACTATATATTTAAATGTATAAGAGAAATTTTTAGATAGGACTTAATTTTAAATGAGTTCTTGCTAATTGACCAGTTTTACATATTCGGCACGACATATATATTATATATATATATATATATATATATATATATATAGACAAAATACAATGAGTAAAAAAATAGATAACTCAGAGCTAGTGTCAAATACTTCGTCAATCTCCGGCAGTGGGCCGCGTGCCCAGAATACTGCAGGTCATTTTCTGGATCGAAAACTGAGTCTCTGAAAGAGGAAACTGGTCGCCCTGTGGTCCTTGGTTTCTATGATGAGTTTTCCACCCAGCTCCTTGAGAAACTTTAGAGCACACTTGCCCCATGCTCCATGGGTCTCCGACCCTATTGGGATGAAGTTATAGCAAGAGGGAAGTCTTCATATTTGCGGGTCTTCTGGGTCTCCCTGTGGCTGGCAGCTCTACCCCTTCGGCTAAGGAGTGTGGCAGGTAGGTGTCTGCCAATGTGGCAGCACAGGTGTAGTCCCAAGCAATCTGCTTACCATCCTTCCAGGGTAGCATGGTGGCTCCATCAGGACGCTTTTGACTTCCATCAGACCTCTGCACTTGGGGTTCCCGTTGAGCTGGGCAACGGGCTGTGGCGAGGCTTCTCTTTATGATGTCATTGACCTCCTCATGTCTAGCATACTTCCTTCTGATGTGTGACACACTAGACCATGAAGTCCGAATTGGTCAGCCGTCGCCCTGCCGCAAAACACCTATGTTCGGTGAGTATGGGGGCGGCTAGGCGAAGAGCAACACCAATCCGAATGGCCTGTGGGTCGAGTCGAGTCCCCAGAGAGGAATTGGGAACAGCAAGAAGGAAATCTCCTGAGTGTGGTGCCTTCACCGCTAGGAGACGAGCTTTGTCCTTTCCTGAAGCGTTGGTGAGCATTGTGTTGGCAATTTTTCCATGATCGGTTTGTCCCAGTGGGACTGTTTGTGCTCTTTGGGAGGAGCTGGTCTACTGGAGGAGTCTGCCAGGATGTCCCACTGCACTGCTGCTTCAATGAACTTGGGGTCTTGAGCTCCCACCACACCTCTCAAACGTTCAGGGACAATCCTCTTGACTAATCCACTAGAAGCCAAACACGATGACAGAAATGCAGGTAACGCTACCTGCCTTGCTTTGCACCCTATATATATATATATATATATATATATATATATATATATATATATATATATATATATATATATATTTGCAAGTGTTTATTCAGTATGTTTTAGACTTAGGCATCTATTGTTACGCTTTTCAGTAGGCGGTTAATTTCATTGTAATTACTAGATAGGCCCCTAATAGACTCTGAAGGCAACAGAACTTTCTTTATTTTATATACATGTCCATGCCCCATTTCTTAAATACTGGGAGGCCTCTAAACCCGTACCTGACTCGTGGAAATTTTATATTTTTGTTATAGCTCCACTAGATATATTGGCTAACATCTCACATACAGCAACTCCTTTTATAGCTCCAAGAACCACGAAATATTGTAAGCCTTTTAAGACCCACGACTCTCAAGAAGTATTTATCATCCTGGTTACACTTCAACCCTGAACTCCCGGGAGAATGCCAGAGATTCATATGCTGAGTTTATCTTCGTCTTCCACCGTTACTGCACAATCTGTCTGTAAGATAAATTTTTGTATTTTAGATTATTTTTATTCTCATATTAGTGTGTGTGTGTGTTTTTACTCACCTAATTGTGGTTGCAGGGGTCGAGACTCAGCTCCTGGCCCCACCTCTTCACTGTCCGCTACTGGGTCTCTTCTCTCCCTGTTCCGTGAGCTTTATCATACCTTGTCTTAAAACTATGTATGGTTCCTGCCTCCACTATATCGTTTGCTAGACTATTCCACTTCCTGACTACTCTGTGGCTGAAGTAATGCTTGCTAACATCCCTTTGACTCATCTGTGTGTGTGATATATATATATATATATATATATATATATATATATATATATATATATATATATATATATATATATATATATATATATATATATATATTGTAGGTGTTAAAGAAATATCCTTGCTAATTCAACTACAGCAAATGCTTAGGGCTACAGAATGAGTGAGCCAAAATTAGAACGACAAGAGATTTTAAGTGAATGCGTTGGAGTGGACGTTCATCTGGCAGATATTGGAGATTTTGACCTGCTGGAGGAGGAAGTGGTGGGAAGGTGAGGAGCTGGTATTGAATATCGCTGGTGAAGCGATGACGGTAAGGTGGTGGTGACGGATGCGAGGCAGGGGTAGTAAACCATGATAGGGAATTAAAAAGCGAAAGAAATGAATGAATTTTTGTGGGAAGGAGGTGGGGAATTACGGAAGGTGGTTAGCAGATTGGTACCAGTGGAAATTTACCGAGATATGAGGACGTAAAGTGAGGACGTGTAGAAGATGGATCCATTATCTTGTTACGTGTAAGGTGGTGCTGATGAAGTGTGATCACAAGGAATAGTAGATAAGCCATGATGAAAGGAGGTATAGAGATAATATTGGGAGATCACTGTGTGAAGAAGAGTACTGAATATACATCAGTAGGTGGCGTTAGGGATGTGCAGGAGGAACATGGCATTGCAGTGCACAGAAATACTGGAACAGTGTAACGGAGACTTGGAACAGGAAATTGTCTCCCGAAGCTGGCCATTGTCAGCTGATGACCTGCTTAGTGATTCAGTATCCTCTATCGTACCCATGCTGGGCATCAACTGTTATACAACCCGTGTTGTACCGGTGCTGGATAACATTGATGAGCAGCCACTGGCTTACCATAACAATATATTCATGGCTTACCGGTGCTATGTATCCATAGATAAGGAGCCGTTGGCTTACCAGAGCAGTGTGGCCATTGGAAAATGGTATGGTGATACGACAAGGTGCGTAAAAAGTCACTTATAGAGGAAACGTTTCGCTACGAGTGACTTCACGAGTTTCGCCACGAGTGACTTCACGAGTTTCGCCACGAGTGACTTCACGAGTTTCGCCACGAGTGACTTCACGAGTTTCGCCACGAGTGACTTCACGAGTTTCGCCACGAGTGACTTCACGAGTTTCGCCACGAGTGACTTCACGAGTTTCGCCACAGTGACTTCACGAGTTTCGCCACGAGTGACTTCACGAGTTTCGCCACGAGTGACTTCACGAGTTTCGCCACGAGTGACTTCACGAGTTTCGCCACGAGTGACTTCACGAGTTTCGCCACACATGTCGAAACTTTTCATCTAATATCCTGAACTGTCCATAAGTGTGTTTTTCCAATGTAACCATTGTTAAGCATCAGCTGACTTCCGTTTTATAGAACAAATGATCCCAGCCTCCAGTCTGAGGATCTTTGAAAAGATGATGGTGCGATATTATGCAGAGATGAAGGGTTGATGGAGAGGTGTTGATGGCAGGTGATGGCACAGCGTTTGATTAACGACAGGGATTTAGTCAAAAATTCTTATTTGTGAATACGAGTCTTCATGAGATTAAAATATCTCCAGGATGAGCCCTTGAAAATTGCCAAAGGATTTGAGAGATAATCCACAAAATTCTTTAATCGTTTTCCTAAAAAAAAAAAAAAATCAGGTTCCCAGTGCCAATTTCTGAATGCGTCCTTTGAAAATAATCAAATACTGAATTCTTTATTGTTAATAAAGTAAGGTGAGCGAGAAAGGGACACAAATTCATGCCCTTAGTACGCTTTCATGTTTCGATCCGTGGACCCGATCACTTCACATACATGACGGTAATGAGGGAATAAAAGCTAAATATAGTCGAAAAGGAAGCGAGCGAGAGAGGAAGGGAGCGAGGACGGAGAGAAGGGAGAGCGAGAGGAAGCGAGAGAGGAAGGAGCGAGGAGGAGGAAGGGAGCGAGCGAGGAGGGCGAGAGAAGGAGAGCGAGCGAGAGGGAAGGGAGGAGCAGAGGAAGGGAGAGCGAGGAGCGAGAGGAAGCGAGCGAGGAGCGAGAGGAGGGAGGAGCGAGCGAGAGAGGAGGGAGCGAGCGAGCGAGGAGAGGAAGGAGGCGAGCGAGCGAGAGAGGAAGGGAGCGAGCGAGAGAGGAAGGGAGCGAGCGAGAGAGGAAGGGAGCGAGCGAGAGAGGAAGGGAGCGAGCGAGCGAGAGAGAAAGGGAGCGAGCGAGCGAGAGAGGAAGGAGCAGCGAGCGAGCGAGAGAGGAAGGGAGCGAGCGAGCGAGGAGAGGAAGGGAGCGAGCGAGCGAGAGAGGAAGGAGCGAGCGAGCGAGAGAGGAAGGGAGCGAGCGAGCGAGAGAGGAGCGAGGAGCGAGGCGAGAGAGAGAGGAAGGGAGCGAGCGAGAGAGAGGAAGGAGCGAGCGAGAGAGAGAGGAAGGGAGCGAGCGAGCGAGAGAGGAAGGGAGCGAGCAAGCGAGAGAGGGAGGGAGGGAGCAGCGAGAGAGAGAGGAGGGAGCAGACGAGAGAGGAAGGGAGCGAGCGAGAGAGAGAGGAAGGGAGCGAGCAAGCGAGAGAGGAAGGAGCGAGCGAGAGAGGAAGGGAGCAAGCCAGTGAGTGTGAGCAAGCTAGTGTGAGCGTGTACTCACCTAGTTGTGGTTGCAGGGGTCGAGACATAGCTCCTGGCCCCGCCTCTTCACTGGCCGCTACTGGGTCACTCTCCCTGCGCCATGAGCTTTATCATACCTCTTTTTAAAGCTGTGTGTGTGTGTGTGTGTGTACTCGTCTAATTGTACTCACCTAATTGTGGTTGCAGGGGGTCGAGACTCAGCTCCTGGCCCCGCCTCTTCGCTGCCCGCTACTGGGTCTCTGCTCTCCTTGCTCAATGAGCTTTATCATACCCCGTCTTAAAACTGTGTATGGTTCCTGCCTCAACTATATCCTTCTCTAGACTATTCCACTTCCTGACTACTCTGTGGCTGAAGAAATGCTTCCTAACATCCCTTTGACTCATCTGAGTCTTCAGCTTCCAGTTGTGTCCCCTTGTTTCTGTGTTCCCTCTCTGGAACATCCTGTCCTGTGTGTGTGTGTGTGTGTGTGTGTGTGTAGTGGTGCAGATAGTCAAGTGTGTGGGCGCCGGAAATCGAGAAAGTTTATCTTATGAATATGTCACGTGACGGTTTCTGGGAAGCAAGCAGCATGTTGCAAGAACAAGTAGACCTGAAGTTACGCAAGTGCTCTGACTCTCAGAGTTTTGAACGATGGTGTTGGTGGAGATGAGGGACGCTTCAGGGCCCTGCAACTCTAGTCCCTGTACATCTCTCTTGCATATTTCCAGTGCATGAGATGTCCCTCGGTATTTTTGTGTATGACACAAGCATTCATAGTGTCATTCCTGCTGCAGGCGTATTTGTGTTCGTAAATTGTTGTGGACTAGTCTTTCCCGGTTTCCTCCCTTGTGACCCTTATCGCACTGCCCACAGATGCACCCTTCTATTTCTTTACAATTAGCAGTAAATGGGATTTTTTGGTGAGGTTTCTGAGTGGCAATAGAAGCAACTATACGTCTAGCCCTGAGTTTTTAGAAGAACGTACTTATATACAGTAAATAACTACTCATATTTACCTTCCTTCTCCCCATTTAATCAAAGATTGCTGATGTAAAGCTCAGTCCAGTCTACACAATTCAACAGCCAACAGATGTAACCAGAAATTAGTCTCAGTTCAGTCCAGAGGTCTCTTGCTGAAATGTATCCGGCTTTAAACTGAAAATATAGGTGTAGGTGTTTCTGGGAAATAAAGGGACTTTTTTACTAAGATTTGGGCAGTATAAATGATCAAGATAGTTATGCTGTGGAGTTTAAAAATAATATTTATCAAGGAAGTGAAGCAAAACTGCAAGGCAGTGGAAAATAAATTCCTGATGGGTAATGACGATGATAAATATAGTGGGATGGCAAATATAAACAGGGATAAGATATAACAGAACATGAAAATGGCCGTTGTACTTGAAACAAAATCCGAGAATTAAGATTGACTGAATGTTAAATCAAATTTTGTGTTGAAATAATCGAGACATGAAGTTAATTGTTAGAGCAGAGACGTGCCTGCTGAATGCCACATAGTGGATGAAGATGCTCCACGTTTATAGACATTACGGGAAGAATGTGAAGTGGGTTGCAATAAATTTGGAATGACAAGGCTTTAGTTAATCTCTCTTTGAGGATATTATAAATATAAATTTTGTCTACCTCGTTTTCTAACGAGAAATCGATTGATGTTTTAATATTTAAATTGTTTTGAAGTTGAATCAATATAATAAGTGTCACTGACATATGTCTTCTAAGGTGCACCCTCCTCTTCCTATTCCTGTAACAAATATCCCTGTTAAACCTTGTCTGAGACTCAGGAACCTATTAATATATCCTTTATTTGTGTGTATCTTCTGCTTGTGTACTTCAGTCATATCCCCCCCATCAATTTATGATTTTCACCAGAGTGAAGGTTGAGGGATTTTAATATATCTGCGTATGAAAGATTATTTTAAGAATGGATCAATTTAATAATCCTTCTCTATGTTCTTCAACAGATTATGGTGATCGAAACTGCAACGCATATTCTAAAAGAGGCCTTATTAATCACATGTAATGCTGTGGAATAACATTTGAACCCTGTTACCTTAAATTCTTGATATAAATCCAAGCAGTCTGTTAGCCTTATTCCAAATTTAAATTTTTATATTTTGCCATCAAAGTGGCTAGTTTATTGTGCACCCGATATCCATCCTGTGGACGGTAGCGCAAGAGCATATGGATACACAACAGGCCTAAGAGCTAGGCCCCATAAGGGCTAGCAAGAGCACATCTGGATTTATATTTGCAATTCACTTATCTGTTACAAGCCAAATTATGAACAAATAGACATTGTTGGTTTGGCTTCAGATTTCTGCTTTTCATGACTCGAGTTTCCCAGCGACACTGCGTCACCTTAACGTGGTTGTGAGGTTCGTGGTTTGGTGCCTTGGGGTAGGGGATGCTTCTTTTCAGGGACAAATGTCACTTTCTCGCAGGGTGCTTGCTTAAATGGTGGTGATATTTTCTCTTTCGTCTAAATATGCTCATATACCTGGCCGATGACTTGAAACGTTTTATGGAGGTAGATTGCGGAATGTGAAAAATCGACTTTAAATAGTTTGACTTACGTAGTCATTATGATTCTTGTAATACGAGAGTGAATTGGTCATGATAGTAGCAGTAAGTACTAACAGTGTAATTTATTACATTGTTAGAAACGGAATGTTTAAAGCGTTTAATAACCAAAGGGTTCTAGTGCTTTGTACATACAACAGAACATCATGGCTTAGGATCTTGTCACAATCTGTATGTTAGGACTGGGTACTCAGTGCTCACGTCAACCTTCAACACCAGCTTCCCCACTCCACCAACAGATCCTTCTCATCTCCGTCACAGAGATGCCTCCTTAACCAGATCACCGTCCAGTTGACGTATTTCACCTCATTTTCTTTATTTTTTGTTCCTAACTAATTACACCAGATGCCTCAACCAGGGACTCCTGTGTCTAGGACCTGGTTCTCTTTTCTACTGATCAGTTTTAGCAAACACACCAGGAGATAATGAAAGCGAATTTTCCTTCTCTCTCTCTCTCTCTCTCTCTCTCTCTCTCTCCCGACCTCCCTCGTATGATCTTGTTTTCCTTCCCCTCTTTCCTATTATTCTCATGCAATGTCCTTTCCGCCTTTCTCTAATTCTCATGCTACTTCCCCTCCTTCGCCTGAAATTGCTGTTCCCTCCTTCACCTGAAATGGCTGCTTCTGCTGCCTCTCATTTTACCTCCATACCTTCTCAGATTTTCTTAATATCCTCCCCTCCCCCCTCTTGCTAACTCCCTTCCTCTTGACACACTTCCTCCCTCACTTCCCTTTCTCGTTTCCTTGAATCTCCTATCTACTTTCCCTGATTCTCCTCTTTTCCTTCTTTCATTCGTCTACTTCTCGTGTGATCTTTAAAGTTCTTCTCAGGTAGATTTCCTGGATCTGACCTTTACCATGATGCTTAGATTAGGTTGCCAATGAATAAATTCTGCATTCTTTGTCAAAATGGATACCTTCGAGTTTGGGAAGATAAAATACTAATTTTCCTGAAGAAAGTGGAATTTATCAAACCTCAATCACTTTCTTGACACTAAAACAACGAAAACCGTAATATCGGTTCCGTAATATAGGTTCCGTAATGTTGATTCTGGCTGGAAGGTAATGAAATTATTCTACCTCCAAGCAGTTCACTTTCTTAATAACAGAGGTCTTTTGGTCCTGGTTTATGAATGCAGTACAGATAACGGGGCAGTACGAAATCAGACAACGAAGAACACCCATGGATCATACCATCTTGCTTTAGGATAAAGGTCAAGCCGGATTCCCTAGTCTAAACCTGAGTTGGACTCAAACTGGAACAGCAGTCATTTTTCAAAGAGATTCCTTAGTAAAGAAAATGTCTTCTGATATCTGTCTCAGTCGCAATCTGACCCAGAAAAAAGTCATACTGCGTACACCACTTAGCATGTTCCACTGCGTCACAGAAACACTGATGTCGTGGCACAAGCTGCAACATTTTCTCCAATTAAGTGTGCAATTTCCTCCGAAAGCCCGTTCGTGCACTTCTACCTGAACTAAAATTATATTAAAATTTAACATTTACTTTCCTCGGTTAATGTAGGTTAGGTTAAGCAAGGCTATGTTAACTTAATGTATATTAACTTACATTTACGTCTGACTAATCGACAAAAACACAGAAAAGAACAGATCGCTTAAGGACTGGCAGTACAGGACATAGGGTCATACCTAAGTGCTTTCGTTTTTTACCGAACGTTAAAAAATGTTAGATGGTCTGGTGGTTTGGTGGCTAGAGCTCTCGTTTCACACACGGAGGGCCCGGGTTCGATTCCTGGCGGGTGGAAACATTTCGACGTGTTTCCTTACACCTGTTGTCATGTTCACCTAGCAGCAAATAGGTACCCAGGTTGTTAGTCGACTGGTGTGGGTCGCATCCTGGGGGACAAGATTAAGGACCCCAATGGAAATAAGACAGACAGTCCTCGATGACGCACTGACTTTCTTGGGTTATCCTAGGTGGCTAACCCTCCGGGGTTAAAAATCCGAAGAAATCTTATCTTAAAAGCAGCGTAGCGTAGTTTCTCGATTGATAAGAGATCCAGACAACAATCTTAGAAACTTTCTGAAAACTATTCAGTATTGCAGGATTAATAACAACTCGTCAAGCGCTAACACATTCTTAAAACACCAACAATAGTACTTTCTCTACACTGACTCAGTCGCTGTTCTCTAGTCACTCAGACATAAAGAACAGTATGAAAAATGAATGCCTCTATTGTCAGAGTTTTGCATAGTTACAGTTATGTGAAGCATAACTAAGCTCACTTACCGCAAGAAGCGTCGAGGCTTGATCTTCCGGCCGGTAATCGCAAGAGAGGCAGCTACTGTGAAAACCAAGTCTCCTGAGTGTTGTACAGACCATGGCTGTGCAGTGAAGGAAATCCACACTGAACTATTTAAGTTTTTTTGATAACGAAGGAACCTAATAGCACAACCATCGCTGCCATGTTACCATGTTACTAATACCTCATGACTTCATTAAAAAATATGAATTTCGTATATTTAGCTTAATATTTACGTACATACGTTTGTTAGCGTGATATTACAGAAAAATAGAGAAAATTATGCATTCCAGCGACTTACATTCTAACTAAACATAATTAAATTAAATAAAATATCAAGTATTTCGTTTATATTGAAGTTATGACAGGAATATAAATATGACGTGTCATATATATACGGTGACCTCGTCCACTTTAACACGGTACATATTGACAAAGAAAGAATATTGTTTACGAAATTTTATTAACTATGAAAAATAAGATCATGAAAGTATATTAACTAGAAAAATCATTTGATTATAAAATTATACTAAATATAATTATTGATGAATAAATTGTAATGAACACTTGTCAAGGCTCAACAATAACCCGTATGGAAACAGAAACTCAGAAGATTAATTGATCTGTATATTTCGACCTCCTCCTGGGATCCTCTTCAGTAGATCATTCCAGAAGGGAGTTGAAATATACAGAACAATTAGTCTCTTGAGTTCTGTTCCCATGGGGACAGAGCATTAATATTGATAATGAAATTATTTGGATTAAAAAAAATATCCTTGTGTTAATCCTTATTTTTTACATATACAAATTTCCTCAACGATTCAAGTTTTCCAGTTCTTTAATTCATTTGACATGATATACCACAGTTTCCGGCATATAAGGCGCTCTTTTCTCTCCAAAAAAAGTCTTGGAAAATCACCCAGCGTCTTAAATGCTCAATGGTAGGCTTTGGGTTACGCTTGAGCATTTGTTTACTAAGATTGTTACAATTGCTTGGATACATCGTCTTATATATCTTGTATACTCGTCCGCCTTATATGCCGGAAAATACGGTACCATATATTCGTAACACTATGTGATATTCCATATAAGAGCTTCTATCAATGTATTCGTGTGTCGGTTATTCACTGAGCACCAGCAGTTCTCCACGGATATCCTGAATATAATATTGCTGATAAAAATATGTTCCAATAACGAAACGCACATGTGATAAATTGAACGATATTACCGGAGAAGGAAAAGTTACCAGAGGAGGGGACCAGCCAGCCTGGATGTTATTACTGCAGAGGAAAATGGTTTCCTGTGGGAAAAATGTTAACTGGCAAGAGGAGGATTTTCCTCCCCTTATCTCTCTCATTGTTTATTTGTAAATTTATGTGCCGAAGTTCGTCTTTGTTTTCTTCTTCTATATTGGATAAGAGGGAGCAAAATCCACAGTAAAATGACACTTTGGCAGAAAGTGTTGACTGAAGACCAAAACAACAATTTACATGACCATTTTTTTTTTCAAATCTTTACAGTGTAGTCTTGATGAATCTGAGCATCAGATTCTTCAAGACCATGGTGCTCATCATCTACTCCTAGGCTGAGGGACTGATTACCTCATCATCCACTATTTTCTGTATAAATTTGTATTATGTCCGTGTATTAGATTGATAGCCACTGGATGGCGAAACGTCTACAAATAAAAATACCCAGATGTTGCACATGTGTCTAATTCATCGTCTTGTCAGTATTGAATGTCATTGTTATGAAACTTTAGCAGATTCTTTCGGTGTGGTCTATAAGGTATTCTGTTATCTTCTTTTCAAAGGTACAACTGTGTACTTTTTCATCCACTCGGTTTAAAGACTGAATTCTGTCTTAAGTGTTTTTATTCGTTTACTTGAATCTGCTGTTGAAATTGCTGTTTTTTTTTTATTTGACTATTTCAGTTTTCTTTGTTATAATCAGTAGTTCCTCTTCCTTTTCATTTAAGACGCTGGTATAGCTTCGAATATCGAACATCACACAAGAAGAAACAAACTTGAACTTTTCTCATGCTGACAGATCCAAGACGTGTCACTTGGTGAAAGTCCGGCTGTCTCCTCCGGCTGTCTCCTCCGGCTGTCTCCTCCGGCTGTCTCCTCCGGCTGTCTCCGCTGCTCCTCCGGCTGTCTCTCCGCTGCCCGGCTGTCTCTCGGCTGTCTCCTCGCTGTTCGCTGTCTCCTCCGGCTGTCTCCTCCGGCTGTCTCCTCCGGCTGTCTCCTCCGGCTGTCTCCTCCGGCTGTCTCCTCCGGCTGTCTCCTCCGGCTGTCTCCTCCGGCTGTCTCCTCCGGCTGTCTCCTCCGGCTGTCTCCTCCGGCTGTCTCCTCCGGCTGTCTCCTCCGGCTGTCTCCTCCGGCTGTCTCCTCCGGCTGTCTCTCCGCTGCCCGCTGTCCCCGGCTGCCTCCGTCCTCCGCGCTCTCCACTCCACTGTTCTACAGGTCTTATCCTTGTTGTTTTTATTTCAGTCTTTGTTTCTGTCTGTGAATAGATTCCATTTGGCAGTGCAACGAGCTGGTAAATAGGAAAATGAGTTCTCACGAAAGTAAATTAGTGTGCTGTAATTACCTGTTCGGGACTGTGGGAGTTGATACTTGACTACTAAGCTCGACCCTTAACTTACGTAGACTTAAGGGTCAAGTTCCGTCAGTTCTGAATTCGTGTGGGAAAGTAGTAGGGCTATTAAGAGAAGCTCGATGACGTGACGGAAAGGAATCTAAATGTTTAAAGAGTAGAATTAAAATCAAAAGGGTTGGATTGAATAGGAAGAAGCGAATTAATTCTAGTGGAACTGAGACCATAAGAATTAAATAAAGCACTGGCTCTAATGAACATATGAGAAAAGAAGAAATGTATAATGTTTTTTATTCAGGGGATGGGAGGGGATCACTAAACCCATAAGGGTCCTGGGAAATGGAAGGCATTAAGGTTCGTTCTAAGGAAAATTAGAATCCAGTTTCCTAAATCAAGATCCAATCAATGATATCGAAGCATCTTCACTGAAGGGGATATAGAGTCTTGTGCAGAATGAGAATCTGCTTGGGAAGAGATCTGCATATTAGCATCTTTCACCCTCGGACACCCTTTCTCGACACGCACACACACACACACACACACACACACACACACACACACACACACACAGTGATGTAGTAAAGGCAGGATCCATAAATAGCTTCAAGAAGAGGTATGATAAAGCTCATGGAGCAGGAAGAGTGACCTAGTAGCGACCAGTGAAGAGGCGAGGCCAGGAACTGTGATATGACCCCTGTAATCACACAACACACACACACACACACACACACACACACACACACACACACACACACAGGAGGCAGGACACACATGCAACATCTAGGTATCTTTATTTGTAGACGTTTCGCCACTGGATGGCGAAACGTCTACAAATAGATACCCAGATGCTGCACATGTCTTATTCTTCGAAAGAGTAATTATTGGCGAGTTTTAGTGGAAAGTTTAGTTCCTGTCGTTTCATTTCTCTATCTGCATCAGCATCATCTACAGACACATACACTTGCTTCTGAGTTTTAGGATTTACACGCAATGGGAGGGGGAGGGAGGGGGGGAGGGGGAGGGAGGGGGAGGGAGGGAGGGAGGGAGGGAGGGAGGGGAGGGAGGGGAGGGAGGGAGAGGAGGGAGGGAGGGAGAGGGAGGAGGGAGAGGAGGAGGGGGAGGGAGGAGGGAGGGAGGGAGGGAGAGGGAGGGAGGGAGGGAGGGAGGGAGGGAGAGGGAGAGGGAGATGAAGTCAGTTGATCAAATGAAAATGCTGGCCCACAAATGGCTCCAACTTCATCCTGTTCCTTACTTGTATGTTTCATAACAATAAAAATGCTTTCAAATGAGTTGATGTAGGTAACAGCTCTTAGCTTGTCAATAAAGTTAGGGATCCTTAACCTAACCTTGTGAAACCCTATGTAAAAAACAAAAAAAACAAAAGTGGGAGTGGGAGGGGAGGGGAGTGGGAGGGGCAAAGGGAGAGGGAGGGAGGGGCAAGGGAGAGAGGGAGGGACAAGGAGAGGGAGGGGGCAAAGGGAGAGGGAGGGAGGGACAAAGGGAGAGGGATAGGGAGGGACAAAGGGAGAGGGATAGGGAGGGACAAAGGGAGAGGGATAGGGAGGGACAAAGGGAGAGGGATAGGGAGGGAGGGGCAAAGGGAGGGAGAGGGAGGGAGGTGAAGAGGGAGAGGGAGGGAGAGAGAGAGAGAGGGTGAGTGAGTGAGTAGGATTCAGAGGCTAAAAGTTGGTGAGATATTCAGTGATTTGTGAATTTAACATATGCATGAGAGAAGGGAAGGTGCCTATGGAGTGGCAGAGAGAGCATGTATAGTCCCTTTGCATAAGGGATATTGGACAAATGAGATTATAAGAATTATAGTCATATATGCCTGTGAATATACCAGATAGTGTACAGATTATCATGACATGATTTAAGAGGTAGGAAAGAATGGGACTGTGGAGCGACAAGGAAGATTTAGGAAGAGTAGGGACGTAAAGATGAAGTGTTTACATTAAAGCATATGCGTGAGCAATACGTAGTTAAGGGTATGGACCTGTTCACCCTAATACATGCATTAGGGTGAATAGGGAAGCAATGCAGCAGACATTGCAAATGTATGGACTAGGTGGAGGGTTATTACAAACAGTAAAATGTTTTTTATGAAAGAAGACTAGGGCATTAATTTCCAATAAAAGTAAGCCTTAGAAGGTGAAGTTTGATTTCACAACAAATATTTAATATATTTATAGATTGGTTTCTTAAACATGTGAAGATGTTGAATCTGATATGAAATGAAAATTGTCGTAGATGCTCTTTGCTGATGATACAGTACATATGAGCGAAGAGAGACGTTGCAAGGATTGGAGGGAGGAGTTTGGTAGGTTGTGTAAGAAAGGTAAATTAGAAGCAAAAAAGAAAATGCTCATGGTGGAAGAGTTTGGGAAGTTGTTTAAGAAAAGGTTAAATTAAAACTAAACAAAACGTCTGTGATGACATTAAGAAAAAGTATAGACAATGAAATAGTAAATGTTAACTGGAAGGAAGTAAAAAGTAACTGAATGTATTAACATATTTGTTAGAGGATGGGTCGGCAGTTGGGTCGATGAAAGACGAGGTGAATTATAGAATGTTGAAACATCTAGGTGTATTGATCAATGAGAGGTTCAGAATTATATGTAGAGGGAAACAAGAGAAATAGATCGAATTTCTCGACCTCCAACTATGGCTAGCTTTAAGATATCTGTTGAAGAAGCCAGAGACATAGGTGAAGTGCTGAGGCATCTATAGAAATAAAGATACTTATCAATGAAAGCAAACGGAGGAATATACCAGTGGTACAAACACATTTATATATGCATTAGACACGGTCTTTAAACGTTACAGAAAGGAGGAAGCTAGAAGCAGTGAATGTGTTAGGTTTGAGATCAATAATTGTTGCAAATATTATGCAGAGAATGAGAAGCACAGAAATTAGTAACAGTGTAGGTGAATGGGATGAATAATTGAGAGGGGTTAAGGATAAATTGTTGAGATGGGTTTGGTCACTTAGAAAATAGGTGCGAAGACCATGGGCACTTTAGGAAGGAGCAGCCTGCTAATTTCCCACTCAAGCTCAAGCACAGTTTACACTTCTTACGAAAAAGAGGAGTTAGCCCATCACACAAAGGAACAGTTGTTTCTCCTCCCTCTATATAAACATAACGTCGAGCAAACTGTTGAAGCTGTTTGTGTTTTGAGAATGGGGATAAGAGAGCTGAAGAGTTCATGTGGAAGATTTTTGTCCACTCGTGTATTCAGTAGGGAGGCAAACATCGTACAAAAAAGCCATATTAAATCTTCGTTGGCATTCATTCATTCAGACTGTTATTTATATATACATTACTTCGTTTCAAATAATAAATGGTTTGTAAACTTTAAATATATTTTTTTTTAATTGTAAGTCAACACCAAGTGAGTATACATGGAAGTAAATGAATAAACAATCCTATAAAGCTGTCAGTATTGTCAAAGATATCCAGTAGTATATTTCGAAATTCACTGTTCATATTACTTATACTAAGACATTTAGTAATTTGTAAAGTTTCCTTTAAGTTTTCATAATGCACAACGTAGGTTTTTTAGTCCTTTCATAGCATGTAGCTTAGTGGTAGTCTTCGACATGTAATCAAGGACACTGAAGACAAGCGAGAGGCATTAGCAAGTCTCCTTACACCTGTTCTTCCTGTTCACTCAGCAGAAAATAAGTTCCTGGCTGTTGATTGCCCTGTTACGAGTCGCATCCTGGGAGCAAGGGAGGGAAATAAGCTGAGGCAGGGTAAGAGCTCTTAGCCTTTGAATTCAAGTGTGTAAAAATATATTTTTCAGGGAATGTGCGAGAAGTTGTGTCTTTCAGGTTGCTCAATTTGAGGTAAAGGACCTGTCTTAGAACTGGGCACTGTATTGACCAATGAACAACATTTACTGTATGGTTTTTATTCCTTAATCACAACACGTTATAATACCAGAGCCTCAACACGTTTTTTTTTTTTTTTTTTTGGAGAGAGAGAGAGAATATGGTGCCATGTATTCGGCAAATACATTCTGGTATGTTTGGAATTCATCCGTCACTCATTTCAACAAGTACATCAGAGAAGCGCTACTTAACATTAATGCCGTTCATTTCGACCTAGCCTCGCATGTCGCCAGATGAAACTTTAGTGAATTTAAGCAATTTATTATTTTGATATTCATTCGACAACATAACTCAGTAAAAATCGCCTTGAATCAATCATATTCTTTAATAAGAAACTAATTGTTTTTAATCTGCTTTGCCATGGATGCCTTCTAGCAGACGACAGGTCTTGATAATTTGTTGTAGAAACTGTGCATTGCAATGATTTCAAAGTTTCCCGCAGATCATCAATCGTCTGTGTGCACATTTTCCCCTAAAACTGAACTGCCATTCAGTGGTGGCAGGGATTACGTTGTTCTGTTGTAGATTTGCCGGTATAATCGCCCGGCCGGGCGATTATATCTGTCGAGGGAGTGTCTCAGACCAATGTCTGCCATGGGAGGAGGTACAAGTACCTCCTCGTCTTCTGGGACCAGCAGTCCCCATGCCTAGCCCCATTCCCCGCCCCCACGGGGCTCGGAGGGAGAAGCTAGACACCTTGGGCTGCCACAAACCCCACCCACACTGGGCTCGAAAGGTGTGGAAGCTGCATAGCAGCAGACGATGTCAGGAGGTGCAAAGACAGCAAGCACTACAGGATCCTTTTGGAGTCACACCCAAGCTTTGGCATTAAGCTCGACCTCTGGGGAAGCTCAAGAATGCCTCTTGTTGTGTGTGTTGCTGCAGCTGCTACTACTACATTTGTCCGTTGCAATCTCTAGGAATTACGTGGATACACTTCAAAAAAATATTTTTCTAATATCGTTCGAGAACGAAACCTCCAGTACTTTGGTGTAAATACCTGGAATTTATTCTTGAAAAGAGAAATGAAACTATCTTAATGTATTTACCAAGCTTCCAGGCTAGAAGACTGAGAAGTGGTAAGTCAACATACGAGTATTGTGAACGAACTTAAGGTCTGTTTCGTAAGGTGAAGTCCAGGATTTAACTTAATTCATGGTATAACTTAACAAATCTTTGAGTACAATTGTGTTGTAGAGGTCTGAGCAAAGCTCAGACCTATTCAACACAGTTGTCCTCAAAGATTTGTTAAGTTATACCATGAATTAAGGAAAGATCCTACCTAGACTTCACCTTACGAAACAGACCAAGCAAATGCGATAGTAATTATGGACAAGGTAGATTATATTGGAAAAAATAAATGTTATTATTAGACGAGAAAACTTACGTGCCTCTTAAGAGGTATAGGCGAAGTTGATAAGATGAGGTGATTAAGAACTGAGAAAGACGAGTGTCAAGAGAGGGAGTGAGTACGTGGTGAATGACTGGAAACAAGATAAGAACTGGTAGAGATATAAGATAAAATACTCTGAGGCCTTGATAGAATGAACAGTGATAGACTTTTCTGAGACATGGGAAACTGGTATCCGGGAGGATATTTGGAAGTTAGAAATATTGAGGCACAGGAAGAATATATTTGGCCTCAGGACGGTCAATAAGTGTAATAACTTAGACGAAGATGCAGAATAAGCAGGCTCCATACAGAGATTTAAGAATAGGCATTACGGGCCCCTCAAGTAGTGGCAACTTAAATGACAGGACCAGGAGCTGAGATTTTGCCATTGTAACCACAAATAGCCGAAAGCAAATAGGTGAGTGTAAACACACTACGAAGAGGCAGGGCCAGAAGCTGTGGATAGACCCCTGCAACCACAAATAGGTGAGTAAAGAGAGAGAGAGAGAGAGAGAGAGAGAGAGAAGAGAGAAGAGAGAGAGAATAGAGAAGAGAGAAGAGAGAGAAGAGAGAGAGAGAGAGAGAGAGAGAAGAGAGAGAGAAGAGAGAGAGAGAGAGAGAAAGAGAAAGAGAGAAATTCTGTTTCAATATTCATAAAATGTCTGCTAAACTAATACCTTTTTTACCGAATTTTTCAACATTAACAAAACACCATCTTCAGCCAGTTATTTCTTCTTGGGAAAGTAAATTTTAAAGTATTGGCATGCAAATATATTTTTTATCTGGCTTAAAATAGCTCAAATTATTTTCTCGCTGAAGACTGAGCCAACTCTGATAGATAAAAAGTTCGTAAGGCTTACGTCTATTTTCTTGATAACTGAGGTGGAGTAATTGCATAATTTTGTGTGATTGGATTATATTGGAATACATTATAGTGTGGTTAATTTCTTCTCCCAGCACAATATTGACAACAGCAGCTATTACTCCACCTCAGAACTCCGCCCACGTTGTCCAAGTTGTTATTAATTTATCCTAAACTTGGCAGCCTCTCCACCGTTCCCTCCCTATATCCTCAAATACATCCCTCTTCCTTCCAGCCTCTCTCCCTCCCTCCTCTACCTGTCTCCCTACTATCATAAAATTTCATTATTTTAAGTTTTGTTTCTCCCTCATGGCACTTGACTTTCACCAACACACCTCCCAACTCCTTAAAACACTCAGCTTAACGCCACCACACACTGCTTAACGCCACCACACTCAGCTTAACGCCACCACACTCAGCTTAACGCCACCACACTCAGCTTAACGCCACCACACTCAGCTTAACGCCACCACACTCAGCTTAACGCCACCACACTCAGCTTAACGCCACCACACTCAGCTTAACGCCACCACACTCAGCTTAACGCCACCACACTCAGCTTAACGCCACCACACTCAGCTTAACGCCACCACACTCAGCTTAACGCCACCACACACAGCTTAACGCCACCACACACAGCTTAACGCCGCCACACTCAGCTTAACGCCGCCACCCTCAGCTTAACGCCGCCACCCTCAGCTTAACGCCGCCACCCTCAGCTTAACGCCGCCACCCTCAGCTTAACGCCGCCACCCTCAGCTTAACGCCGCCACCCTCAGCTTAACGCCCCACTCAGCTTAACGCCACCACCTCAGCTTAACGCCGCCACCTCAGCTTAACGCCGCCACCTCAGCTTAACGCCGCCACCCTCAGCTTAACGCCGCCACCCTCAGCTTAACGCCGCCACCCTCAGCTTAACGCCGCCACCCTCAGCTTAACGCCGCCACCCTCAGCTTAACGCCGCCACCCTCAGCTTAACGCCGCCACCCTCAGCTTAACGCCACCACACTCAGCATAACGCCACCACCTCAGCATAACGCCAGCCACCTCAGCTTAACGCCGCCACCTCAGCTAACGCCGACACACTCAGCTTAACGCCACCACCCTCAGCTTAACGCCACCACCCTCAGCTTAACGCCACCACCCTCAGCTTAACGCCACCACCCTCAGCTTAACGCCACCACCCTCAGCTTAACGCCACCACCCTCAGCTTAACGCCACCACCCTCAGCTAACGCCACCACCTCAGCTTAACGCCACACACCTCAGCTTAACGCCACCACCCTCAGCTAACGCCACCACCCTCAGCTAACGCCACCACCTCAGCTTAACGCCACCACCTCAGCTAACGCCACCACCCTCAGCCTAACGCCACCACCCTCAGCCTAACGCCACCACACTCAGCCTAACGCCACCACACTCAGCCTAACGCCAACACACTCAGCCTAACGCCACCACACTCAGCCTAACGCCAACACACTCAGCCTAACGCAACACACTCAGCCAACTAAGCCACACTCAGCCTAACGCCAACACACTCAGCTCCAGCTAACGCCAACACACTCAGCTAACGCCAACACACTCAGCTAACGCCAACACACTCAGCTTAACGCCAACACACTCAGCCTAACGCCAACACACTCAGCTAACGCCAACACACTCAGCTAACGCCAACACACTCAGCTAACGCCAACACACACTAACGCCAGCCTAACGCCAACACACTCAGCCTAACGCCAACACACTCAGCCTAACGCCAACACACTCAGCCTAACGCCAACACACTCAGCCTAACGCCAACACACTCAGCCTAACGCCAACACACTCAGCCTAACGCCAACACACTCAGCCTAACGCCAACACACTCAGCTTAACGCCAACACACTCCAAGCCACACATCGCCACACACTCAGCTAACGCCAACACACTCAGCTAACGCCAACACACTCAGCAACGCTCAACACCTCAGCTTAACGCCAACACACTCAGCTAACGCCAACACACTCAGCTTAACGCCAACACACTCAGCTTAACGCCAACACACTCAGCTAACGCCAACACACTCAGCTTAACGCCAACACACCTCAGCTTAACGCCAACACACTCAGCTTAACGCCAACACACTCAGCAACGCCAACACACTCAGCTTAACGCCAGCACACTCAGCTAACGCAACACACTCAGCTAACGCCAACACACTCGCTTACAGCCAACACACTCAGCTAAGCCACACTACCAGCAACTGCCAACACACTCAGCTTAACGCCAACACACTCAGCTAACGCCAACACAGCTTACAACTCAGCTTAACGCCAACACACTCAGCTTAACGCCAACACACTCAGCTTAACGCCAACACACTCAGCTTAACGCCAACACTACCCACTAACTGCACACACACTCAGCTTAACGCCAACACACTCAGCTAACACGCCAAGCACACTCAGCTTAACGCCAACACACTCAGCTTAACGCCAACACACTCAGCTTAACGCCAACACACTCAGCTTAACGCCAACACACTCAGCTTAACGCCAACACACTCAGCTTAACGCCAACACACTCAGCTTAACGCCAACACACTCAGCTAACGCCAACACACTACTCGAACACCTCTAACGCCAACACACTCAGCTTAACGCCAACACACTCAGCTTAACGCCAACACACTCAGCTTAACGCCAACACACTCAGCTTAACGCCAACACACTCAGCTAACGCCAACACACTCAGCTTAACGCCAACACACTCAGCTTAACGCCAACACACTCAGCTTAACGCCAACACACTCAGCTTAACGCCAACACACTCAGCTTAACGCCAACACACTCAGCTTAACGCCAACACACTCAGCTTAACGCCAACACACTCAGCTTAACGCCACAACACACTCAGCTTAACGCCACACACACTCAGCTTACGAACACACGCCAACACACTCAGCTTAACGCCAACACACTCAGCTTAACGCCAACACACTCAGCTTAACGCCAACACACTCAGCTAACGCCAACACACTCAGCTTAACGCCACACACCTCAGCTTAACGCCACCAACACCTCAGCTTAACGCCAACCCAGCACACTCAGCTTAACAGCCAAACACTCAGCTTAACGCCAACACACTCAGCTTAACGCCACACACTCAGCTTAACGCCAACACACTCAGCTAACGCCCAACACACTCAGCTTAACGCAACAATAGCCAACACTCAGCTTAACGCCAACACACTCAGCTTAACGCCAACACACTCAGCTTAACGCCAACACACTCAGCTTAACGCCAACACACTCAGCTTAACGCCAGCACACACCACTTAAGCCAGCCACACACTCAGCTAACGCCAACACACTCAGCTTAACGCCAACACACTCAGCTAACGCCACACACTCAGCTAACGCCAACACACTCAGCAACGCCAACACACTCAGCAACGCCAACACACTAGCTAACCGCTAACGCCAACACTCAGCTTAACGCCAACACACTCAGCTAACGCCAGCAACACTCAGCTTAACGCCACACACTCAGCTTAACGGCCAACCACACTCACGCAACGCCAGCCAACACACTCAGCTTAACGCGCCAACACACTCAGCTTAACGCAGCAACACACTCAGCTAACGCCAGCCACACTCAGCAACGCCACACACCTCAGCTTAACGCCAGACACACTCAGCTTAACGCCAACACACTCAGCTAACGCCACACACACTCAGCTACCAGCCAACACACTCAGCTAACGCCACAACACACTCAGCTAACGCCAACACACTCGCTTAACGCCAGCCAACACACTCAGCTTAACGCCAAACACACTCAGCTTAACGCCAGCAACACACTCAGCTTAACAGCCAACACACTCAGCTTAACGCCAGCAACACACTCAGCTAACGCCAACACACTCAGCTAACGCCAAGCCAAACATCACTTCAGCCTAACGAACGCAGCAACACTCAGCCTAACGCCAGCAACACTCAGCTCAACGCCAGCCTAACACACTCAGCTTAACGCCAAACACACTCAGCTTAACGCCAGCCAACACACTCAGCTTAACGCCAGCCAACACACTCAGCTTAACGCCAGCCAACACACTCAGCTTAACGCCAGCCAACACACTCAGCTTAACGCCAGCCAACACACTCAGCTTAACGCCAGCCAACACACTCAGCTTAACGCCAGCCAACACACTCAGCTTAACGCCAGCCAACACACTCAATTTCATGAATTCGAACGTAATTTTAAGTCGAAAAAAGTGAAGTACAGAAAAAATAAAAAATAACCATTAAACGCATTACCTACGATATTGATTACAGTGTTTTTTTTATGAGTAACAAATTAAAGTTAAAGAAAAAGCTTTTAGTTACTTTTTATTTTGAAAACTAATTTTAATATCTCTCATTAAAAAATAGAAACGTCTTCATTAGATTCTTCCCACTCGTCACCACCACTCTGCTCCCTCTACACCACTCTGCTCCCTCTCTTCCACTCTTTCTCTCCCTGTCCTTGCCTTCACTTCATCCTCCTTCATTTCTTCTCCCTAAACCATAATTCAATTTCATCTTTCGTCAAATTTTCCGAGAAAAGGCAGTAATGATAGAAGGGAGATGTGTGTGTGTACTCACCTAGTTGTGGTTGCAGGGGTCAAGTCATAGCTCCTGGCCCCGCCTCTTCACTGGCCGCTACTGGGTCACTCTCCCTGCTCAATGAGATTTATCATACCTCTTTTTAAAGCTATGTATTGAGTCTGCCTCCACTACATCGCTTCCTAAACTATTCCACTTCCCGACCACTCTGTGACTAAAGAAATACTTAATAACATCTGTGATTCATCTGAGTCTTCAACTTCCAGCTGTGTCCCCTTGTTGCTGTGTCCCATCTCTGGAACATTCTGACTCTGTCCACCTTGTCAATTCCTCTCAGCATCTTGTATGTCGTTATCATGTGTCCCCTGTCTCTCCTGTCCTCCAGTGTCGTCAGGTCGATTTCCCTTAACCTCTCCTCGTAGGACATACCCCTTAGCTCCGGGACTAGTCTTGTTGCAAACCTTTGCACTTTCTCGAGCATCTTCACGTGCTTGGCTAGGTGTGGGTTCCAAACTGGTGCTGCATACTCCAGTACACAGTATACAGGGTCCTGAACGATTCTGTATTAAGATGTCGGAATGCTGTTCTTAGGTTTGCTAGGCACCCATATGCTGCAGCAGTTATTTGGTTGATGTGCGCCTCAGGAGATGTTCCTGGTGTTATACTCACCCGAAGATCTTTTTCCTTGGTTGAGGTTTGCAGTCTCTGGCCCCTTAGACTGTACTCCGTCTGCGGTCTTCTTTGCCCTTCCCCAATCTTCATGACTTTGCATTTCGTGGGGTTGAACTCCAGGAGCCAATTGCTGGACCAGGCTTGCAGCCTGTCAAGATCCTTTTGTAGTTCTGCCTGGTCTTCGTCCGATTGAATTCTTCTCATCAACTTCACATCATCTGCAAACAAGGACACTTCGGAGTCTATTCCTTCTGTCATGTCGTTCACAAAAAACAGAAACACCTGGTCCCAGGTGTCAGAGTGGGCGTTCGTCACCGGCGCCCACTCTGACACCTCGCCACGTACCATGACTCGCTGCTGTCTTCCTGACAGGTATTCCCTGATCCATTGTAGTGCCTTCCCTGTTACCCCTGCTTTGTCCTCCAGCTTCTGCACTAATCTCTTGTGTGGAACTGTGTCAAACGCCTTCTTACAATCCAAGAATATGCAATCTACCCACCCTCTCTCTCTTGTCTTATTGCTGTCACCCTGTCGTAGAACTCCAGTAGGTTTGTGACACAGGATTTTCCGTCCCTGAAACCGTGTTGGCCGTCGTTGATAAGCTCATTTCTTTCTAGGTGCTCCACCACTCTTCTCCTGACTATCTTCTCCATGACCTTGCATGCTATACATGTCAGTGACACTGGTCTGTAGTTTAGTGCTACGTTTCTGTCTCCTTTTTTAAAAATTGGGACTACATTTGCTGTCTTCCATGTGTGTGTGTGTGTGTGTGTGTGTGTGTGTGTGTGTGTGTGTGTGTGCGCGCGTGCGTGCACGTGCTCACCTATTTGTGGTTGCAGGGGTCGAGTGTGTGGGAGGGGGAAACTAGCCTTGCTACTTCTCAAGATTGTTGGTAACGCTACTAGCCATAAGGAAGTAAAAACGATCACGCTTCTAGCCACCACTCTGCCTACTTCAATTTCCACTGAAAATATTTAGCCTTTGGATGGAGATTCTTGAAATGAATCGCGTTACTCATATTCGTTACATAGACCAATTTTTGTTTTAATTTAATGTACAGACAAAACAGAAAACAAATTGAAAAGCAAAATATACATATATGTGCATCAACTATATACATTGCCATCACTAACTGAAACATCCTGAATTATAAGCTCATCGTAAGACTTTTTCAGGATCTCCACTGTAAATGCCAGCCAGTACTTTGCTAACGTATAATTATAAGACAAACACTAGACATCCAAGGAGCTAAAATGAATGTATGTATGTATATATGTATATAGTATATCAATAAAAATGATCGATAGATCTGTATTCATGCGATCTACGGATTCTGAGGAAGTATATATACAAAGAAGAAAGTGTTTAACAGAAAGGCAGACTTGGTGCACTCAAATCTATTACTGTTAAATCTCAGAATTCAGAGAGAACGTGAACACACAAAAAGATTTATTGAGTAATAATAAGTTGATATAGTAATATACTGTTGAAATACATATTAAACTATATTATTCATCTATACAGATTATTAACATTTAACCTCAACTCTGCTAGGTGAGATTTACATATGCAGAATGGTTATCTCTGGGATAACGGCATTCAAAAACTCTGTTTGGGGCAATTTTGATAGGAATAACTTCATGACCATGGTTACTGAGGAAGATCTCAAATTTATGTATTTAAACTAATTGCGATACTTAAAAGGGGAAAAATTTGGTCGATAGCTTGACGTTGTTAATGTTAGGCAATAATAAACCACTTCAGGTTGATCGGTTTTCTGAGTATTAGATGTAAATTAGTGTTGAGTTTATAAAGATAGATCACTCACATTAGTCAGGTATGAAACATACTCAATTTCATCGCATTAATTATATGATCTAAATGAATGTTTATACACCATACTGGAGTTCACCTACTGAACATTGTATAGCAAAATTAGTGCAACTGAACAATAAGGACCAACCACCTAGGTGACTTAATTGGGATTGTTAATGTTTCAAAACCCCCAACACTTTCTTATTGGACGTTTTCTTGGTATTTGATTGAAATTCTGTTTGCATTATGGTTTTCACGGATCTTTAAAACACTTTTCAGCAGTCAAGTCTTGAAATTTAGGGCTGTAATCTTTGATTAGAATAAACAATATAAGGCAGAATGTTTATTGACACAACAGTGGAGTGTCACCAGAAGCATTGTAGAGGGCAATTTAGTTCAATGAACATCAGGTATAACTCATCCTAGGAATGCACTATTGGGATGATAGTGGCTTCAAAACATCAAGCACTTTCTATTAGTTCTTTCCGCTAAACCATTAATGGCAGGATAGTGAGGAACAATGGTTGATTCAGAGATCTTGTATGAAGTACACAAATTTTCAAGAATCTCATTACAGAATTCACCTCCATTATCTGTTACTAGGGACTTAAGAGTTGTATGCCTGCAGATTATACATTCTTTAAATGCTTTAGCTACTGTCTCGGCAGTCTTATCTGCAATAGGAACTAACTCACAATATCTGGTGAAATGGTCTACTGTAACACACAGATGTTTGTTCCCCTGGAGGGAACATTGGAAATTAGTTAACAGATCTATCGCAATTATTTCCCATGATTCGCTAGTAGTTGAATACACCTGGATTGGATTAGGAAAATTAACATTACCTTTATGTTGCATGCAGACACTACATTTCTTAATATATTCAGAAATATCTGTTGCCATATGAGGCCAAAAGTATTTCAATCTGGTTTGCTTTACAGAGCGATCCATACCAGGGTGCGCAAAGGCTGGTACATCGTGAACTAGCTGCAAAGCTACATTCACTAGTTACTGTGGAATTACTAACTGGTATACCCTTCTGGTAGGAGTACCCAGCTCGGTTGTTCGATACAGTAATTCTTGGTTCATGACAGTCACTGATGGGTGCTGGTGGCTTCACAGTAAGAATAAAATCTTCCTGGAGCAGGAATCGAATCACACCAGACCACATGGGATCTGTTCTTTGAGCATTCTTTACGTCCTTGGTACTAAATGAAGGATCTGCAGTTACTATACTAACATGTCACGATAAAGCATCTGCAACTACATTTGACTTGCCAGGTAATTGTTCAAAGGTAGGGTTGAACTCTTGGATAGTCAAGGACCATCTGGCTAGTCTTCCAGTAGGTTGTTTATTCTGGAATAAAGGTATCAGTGGGGCATGGCCTGTCAAGACATGAACAGAGTACTGATATATAATGTCTTGGAAGTTCTTTAAAGACCATACTATTGCTAAGGCTTCTTGTTCAGTTACTGTATAATTACGTTCAGCCTTTGTAAGGACTCGGCTAGCAAATGCAACTGCATTGTACTTGCTACCGGTCTTCTGAGCTAGTACGACATCTATGCCAATTGAACTAGCATCAGTTGTCAGATAGAAAGGCTTAGACAAATCTGGAAATTTCAAAATTGGAGCAGATGTTAGCTTTTCTTTGAGAGTTTGAAATGCTCTTTTTTTGATGGAAGGTCCAAACGAAAGGAGCATCTTTCTTAAGTAACACAGTTAGAGGAGCTGCTATGGAAGAAAAATTAGCAATGAAAGATCTATAAAAACTTGCTAAGCTCACAAAGAATCTTTTGGCATCAGCAATTTTGGGAGATGAAAAATTTAATACAGCAGTTACTTTGGTCAGTTGTAACCCCTCTAGGAGTGACTACTTGACCAAGAAACTTGATTTCTGATCTGAAAAATTTACATTTAGGCAGTTTGATCTTTAAATTGGCTTCTTCAAGCTTACCAAGTACCACATAGTCTTTTCAAGTGCGTATCCACGTCTTCTGACATGACAATCACATCATCTAAGTACACCATAAGTGCATTACCTATGAGGCCTCTAAAGATATTAGTCATGAGCCTCGAGAATGTGATAGGCGATGAGCGTAAACTGAAGGCCATACGGAGGAAGTGATAATGACCTGTTGGAGTGGAGAATGCGGTTACCTCTTGGCTGTCCTCGTGAAGAGGGACTTGCCAAAACCCTTGTAACAAATCTAGGTCAAGAAGAATTTGTATCTCTGATATTACGTAAAAGGTCACCAGTACAGGAAGTGGAAAACGATCTGGAATCGTCTTCGCATTTAACTTCCTAAAGTCAATCACTGGGCGCCAAGTACCATCCTTCTTATGTACTAGGATCAGGGGCGCATTCCAGGGTGAATTTCTAGGTGCGATAACACCATCATCAAGCATCTGATTGATCAATTCTTCTGCGACAGTAACTTGTGAAAGAGGCATTCTGTACGCAGGTATATAAATTGGTCTAGTACCAGGTTCAAGTGGGATACGATGGGACAATAAGTTCGTTATACCCATCTTCTCACCTGGTAAGGCAATGGCTTTTCGACGTTGTTCAACAGATTCAACAAACGCTCTACCTTGTCTGGGGAGTCAGTGGGAGCTAAGTCTTTCTCCTCTATTGGTGGAGTGAATTGATCTAGTGGAGTGGATGGACTCTCCTCGGTTGAAATAGCACCAACCCACTGGTCAGGTGACAAGTCATCCTCTACCTGAACATGGTAAGGATAGTGAACAAGGTCATCAATATTGGTAGTCGCTCTGAGGCGAACACTGCGACCGGAAGTGTTAGCATATAAGAAATGGATCTTTTTATCTCTTACAACATGTAAGGATGGCTCAAAAACAAACCCTTTACCTTGCAAGAATCACTGTCAACTAGGACGTAATCACCATCTGGAAGATAAGGGACAACAACAGACACTAGTGAGTTTACTAGCAGCGACAGAAACGTCTTTCTGCAGACAGAATGTGACGTCAACAAGAGCATTACTATTTCAAGTAGTCGTTTGCATTATAAGTTACTATATGATCTGTAAAGTTTTTAAAGTGAAATAATATATCTCTCTTTATTTCGGGGAATTTGCAGCTAATATTGACAATCTCTGAAATTCACTAATGTTACTAAAATAGCCTTCTTGAAAGGATACGGAGTTTCTATTGCATTTCATCAAAGGCACTTACGTCAGTAGTTATTACATAGTTTTTCCAGGTATAACCACTTCCCGGGTTCATCAGTTTATTATCGAGTCTGAGAGGTTTCCAGGTATATACGACATAAAAGAAATGTTATAGTGAAGAGAAAGTGAGCTAGATTATTTCTCGTAAAACTAATTGAATGTTATTTGCGCTTTGTTCTGCCTTGATGGCGTCACAAATCACATAAATAAGATTTTAGTGTAATTTTTAGTCTCATTCTATAGTAAACATTATCCAAAAAGAATGATAAGACACAATACCTTGCGGGTTATAACCGCATAGAGATCACTATATCCAAGATATATTGATAAAATGACGCCTAATCCAATAATATAAAGCATAGATTATATTAAGGTGCCTAACACAATTAATTTATATTTTTTATCTTTAAAAATACTCGATAAGTGTATGTACATTTGTCTATACACACCAGGTACGTGTATGAAGATGCCACCATCTATGACGGATGGGGTCAGTTGATGCCTGATAAAGCTAAAGAGGTATATACATTAGGAGATCCTCGCTAAATGGCGCAGGTATTCCTTTACATTAAGTTTATTTTCGAGGGGTAAATCTTACGAAGTCAAATTCTGGGTGACGGGATAGGTCTGTAGTGAACTGGGCTCTTCAGATAAACCACAGAACGGGCAAAAGTTCGAACCCACTTCAAGTGAGTCCTAAATATCTCAGGCCATGGGTTACCCGTTCTGTGATTTGTTTGCAATCGTGTCATTACGATTTGTTGAGACTCTTCAGATAAGTTTGGGTAATGACTTGGGGGAATCGGGTTAGAGGCTCACTGTCGTCCTGACTCGGGAGAGACAGAAGGGCGAGTCTTGTGAGGTGGAAAGGTTATATTGAAGGTAAACAATTAAAACAAAATATTCCTTTGGAGGGATGCTGAAATATTCACCTTAATGTAGTCTCAGGAGAAATTATAATACAGTAGACAAGTTTTGCAAAATATAATTGGTGGAAGTTAAATAGTTATAATCACCTATGTAGCTTTGTACTGGTATTAGTAACCTTGAAAAATGGTATGGTGATATAGACAAGATGTCGAAAAAGACACTTGTGGACAGTTCAGGACATTTATTATAGGAAACGTTTCGCTACTAGTTGCTTCTTCAGTCCTAATAAAGAGCCACTCGTGGCGAAACGTTTCCTAATAAATGTCCTGAACTGTACATAAGTATCTCTTTCCACATTAATATCCTTATTTATGGGAATAGAAAAGTTTAAGGGAGATGCCTATCCTATAAATATATGACAATGGTGGTAACCTGGATACATATTTCTTATAAGACCACAACAGCTTTCAGTAAGAATTAAGTTAAATACTGATGCACATCCATTCCCCAACAGACAGCGCTAATATTTTCCTGTGATTTATAGGGGGATATATTAATCTTGAGTTAATTACTGCTGTATAAATGTATTTAAAAGACTAGATTTATCGCCATTATTACATCCTATTACAGATGATGAATTTAATGGTAACGGAAAGGGAGATGCACAAATATGCGCTGTTTGTAATATCAGAAGTAATAACTAATTACCAGCCAGGGTGGGAGAGGAGAATATATCACCTAAATTATTTACTAAATGTCATGGTATATTTTTACAAGTTTGAGCATTAGTAAAATATAACTAAAGCATGGTTTATGTTTTCAAATAGGTTATTAAATGATTCTCTCATTTCCTACCACTTGAAGGACTTCCTAGATCGTCACATTCTACAAGGATCAGAAATAAAGGGGTTAGAGATGTACATAGTGCTTCTAGACCATATCCTAAAGTTGCTAGATACCTTTCCAAATCCAGCTAGACCACAGTAAGGATGATCTAGACCGTTACCCTATAAACAGACTCTCACCAGCTAACTGCTGTTTAGCTAAGCTAAACAGCAGTTAACTAGAAATGGCATTTAGCTTGATAATGTGCTGTTCTGAAAAGTGCCGGCTGAACAGGATACACCGACGGATCTACCGAACTTCAGGCGTCCGTATGGTTAAGTAAGACACAAATGCAACAATGATATATATTTATTCCGAAACGTTTCATCTACACAATAAGCTTCTTCAGTCGAATACGGAGGAGACAGCAGAAGCAGTGGAGATGTAATGATGTAGTCAGTCTATTTTGTCTGGTTTCCTCTAGGCACGGAGGACATCTTCGACAATTTTATTGCCTAACCACTAGTTACGAATAAGGTTGGATTTGAGAGGGATCTGCTTAGAATGGACCAGTATGCTTGATATAGTACCTCTCAGTCTTACATTCTTGCTCCTGCTAGTGTGTCTTGCCTCTTCTGTTGTCTTCATGATTTTTTGCATCTCACCATAGGCAGTATGTAAGTCTCCATTCTCATGCTTCAGTTTCACACTGTTCCATACTATGGAGCAGAACTCTTCTCTAGGAGGTTGAAGATGCATTCTTTACTCTCCGTCAGCGTCAACATGCTCTCTCTGCTTCTCTTCCACAAGATCTCTGTAACCATCTCACTACCATTGCTTTTGACACTGCTCGCCTGAATTCACAAATTCATTCTTCTAAACTATAGAATAAACTTCTCAGATAGCCCTTGGTCTAAATTATCTCTTACCGACTGTGTTACTAATCTGTCTTCTATCACACACTCTCAACATGAGCTTGAACTTCTTGGTTTCTGTCTTTCCTTTGCCACTTCACCTGCGCCTCGCGCTGGTATTGACATGATTAGCTCTTTTGATTCTTTTCGTCAGTCTCGCTCTCGTAATAATCTTCCTGATTTGTCCACTTTTCGAGAGCGCCACTTTTCGTGGCGCTCTCTTCTTGATAGCCTGTTTTCTAAGAACTATCACCTTCCGCGCCGCTATCAATTTGCCCTTTCTTCTCTTAAATATAACGCTAACATTGTCATACTCTCTTCTGACAAAGGTAATTCGGTAGTTATCCTTGATCGCGAGGATTACCTCCGTAAAGCCGATGTCTTGCTCTCTGACTCACGTACCTACACTCCTCTCGTTTCCAACCCTATCAATCGCATCAAGAGAACTTTCAAAAAAATTAAGGACTTTCCGACCTCTGTCCTTCTGACTTTGACCTTGTTCAACGTTTTCGTGTCATCTGTCCCTCTGCCCTATTTCTATGATCTTCCCAAAACTCATAAACCTGATATTCCTCTGCGTCCCATCATATCTTTTAGAGGTTCTGTCTCTTATTCTCTTGCATTTTGGCTGGCCAAAACCCTCACTTTCTTGGTACTTTTTTTTCCTGCCCACTTCGTCACTCTCAAGACTTCATCGAACGGGTTCGCTCTCTCCTGACATGTAAGATGCTTAGTCTTGACGTTGAGTCCCTCTTCACTAATGTCCCTCTTGATGATGTCTTAATTTTCTCAGAGAAGGCCAATGAAGGGTTACTTCATCTCCCTATACCTACTGATGTCTTTCTTGATGTTATCCTTTTCCTTCCAAGGTAAATATTATTCTCAATCCTTCGGTGTCGCTATAGGCTCTCCTCTATCTCATGTTCTTCCTAATCTTTACATGGAATACTTCGAGACTGTTCTTCTTCCCACTATTGATGTGCGCCCTTCACTCTGGCTCCGCTATGTAGATGACATCTTTGCTCTCTGGCCTCATGACTCTAGTCTCTTCCAACCATTTCTTGATGTTCTTAATAATCTTGCTCCTTCCATTAAGTTTAAAGCTGATTGGGAATCTAATTCTTTGCTTCCTTTCCTTGATGTTCATGTCCACCGCTCAGGTACAGGTTTTGCCTTTTCCGTGTACCACAAGCCTATGCACAGTGGCATGTATATTCACTACTTTTCTTATCATGCTTCCTCTGTTAAGAAAAGTGTTCTTATCTCACTCTTTCTCCGTGCTCTCCGCATTTGTGATCCTCAGTTCCTTGAAGTAGAAATTTCTACTCTTCATAATTAATTTTCCCGTCTTGGCTACCCTTCCCATTTCATAGACTGCTTTCTCACGTGCTAAGCGAACTTTCTTCTCTCTCAAACTCTCTACTCCTGGGAACTTTCCTGTCCTCTGCCTTCCCTACATTTCTGGTCTCTCTAATCTCAACAACTCTCTCCGTTCCTTAGTCATCAAACTTACTTTTCGCCAGACTATCACTCTTCGCACTAATCTAGTTCATACCTCTCCTCCCTCTATAGATGCTCCTGGTGTCTACTCTATTTCTTGTTCCTCCTGTCCTCTTCAGTACTTTGGAGAAACTGGCCGATCTCTTTCTGACAGACTTAGGGAGCACAAAAGTAGTGTTAAGTCTACCGACACCATCAATGCTCTTTTCTGTTATGTCAGAGATCACAGTCATCCTTTTGATTAATCTTCTGCTAAAACTGTCTACCTTACGTCTAACTTTCACAGTCGCCGTCTTGTTGAATCCTCCCTTATACACAACTTTCCTTGTATGAATCTTAGTCCTGGCTTTGTCTCTGTAGATACCTTCCTTTCCCATTACATTGATAAATGCTCCAAATTTCAGAACACCCGTGACTTAGCCTGATTCTTTTTTCCCCTTCTCCCTTTCCCCCTTTCCTCTTTCTTCTTTATTTTTCTTCTGCCTTGTATTTGTCCTGCCTTGTATTTGTCCTTTATTATTTTTTCTTCCCCTGTGTGTTCTTGCTGCTACCCTCTGTAGGCCCCTAGCTCCCTTGCAGTGCTCCACTTTCTTAGTATTTGACTGACTCCACTACCACTACTACTACCTCCACCACTTCCTCTCTTGTTCCCGTCCCTGTCTGCTGGCCTATATATAGTTCCTCCTTCTCTCCTTTTTGTTAGTGTGACTTTGTAAATGGTCCAAGTCGGACCGAAACGTTGTCGTAAGCTCCTCTCTTCAATGCGCGGGTTATTTGTGTATTATTCCAGTCACGGTATTGTGCGTTTTTTTATTATTTAATACAATAACCACTCACATCTACCAATACAATAACCACCACCTTTACCAATAAAATAACCACCACCTCTACCAATACACCACATCTACCAATACACCACATCTACCAATACAGTAACCACCACCTCTACCGATACAATAACCACCACCTCTACCGATACAATAACCACCGATACCAACAACACAACCACCATCACAGTAACCACAAACACCACTAACACCTGTGCCATAATAACCAATACCACCAAGCCAAGCTTTTTTCCCTATTTTTACCTCGTTGTCAAAGAAAGATATATTTTCCAGCCATTAATACCCAAACCAGAAATTCATCTGTATTGTTCCCTCGTCATTTAGTAATGAGCGAACAGTTTAAAAAGAGCGTTTTGATGTTTCATATGCAAATTGGAACGTTCGGGAGGATATATGATTTCTCTTGTTTTTACACTGTTTTTTTTTATTGCCTAGGACTATACGTAGAGGTCTAATTTGATGAAATTTAAAAAAAATGAGACGAAAACAAAGAAATATTATGTTTTTAATAAGTGACAATAAATTGTAACAAAATATGCTGACACGAGAGTAATTTTGGTAATGTTATAATGCTACCTGAAACGTTAGGGATTTTGATTCATATCGTATAATAACTTCAGTGAGTGGGATTAGCTCTTCATTAACTGCGGTGACTGGGATTAACTATTCATTTAGTTCAATGAATAGGTTTAACTCTTTATTTCCAATGGTGGATAGGATGAACATTTATATTAACTGCAGGTAATGGAAGTAATTCGTACATTAATTAACGAGATTAAGACTGACAGACTGGGAACATGGAGATGATGGACCGTATATACGGCAGTGTTTGATTTCAGTATAAAAAGTATAGGGGGACTCGAATGTATAAATATGTGGGAATTAATTTTTTGAATCTTAAAGTATATCCATTAATTGCTATTTGTAGTGACTGGATAGAAGAGAAAGAAGTATGACCGCAAAAGATCTGACTGAATTAGCTGGGGTAGAGGGAGAGTGGATCAAGAAGCTGCATTAATTATATGACCAATTTTTTTAGAAAGTGGAATAGAGCTGTATGCTGTATTTACTTAGGAAAATGTAAATTACTTCGTCAAATGATGTAAAAGCATGGTATAGGTAAAGATTGTTAAAGGATATATTGGATTTTATATCAAGTTAGGCTCAGGTTGGGTATAAACGAAAATGAAATAAGGTCATACTTTGGTTCTAGAAATGCACAATAAAATGTGAATTCAATACATTTTGGATGTTAATTTAACCCCATTTTTGCTATCAAAAATTTTAAGAGATTGGGGTGCAAGGGTTGGGATAAATTTGGTTTAGGGGTAGACAACCTAATGAAGGATAGGCGACCCTGCTAGAGAGAGGACTATACATAGTGAAATTTGCCCACCATAGTAATATTAGAAAAAAATAATTTTAAAAAAAATGATCAAAAACGATATAGACTCATCGTTAACATTCTCGGTGAAAAGTAAGTACATTACTCAGATGAACTTTAGTAAAAGAAAAAGACTCTACATCAAGACTTATTGTATTATCCTAAGGTTAAAAATTTATCTCCTCCTTTTAATGAAGTCTTGAACGAGAAGGACGTAAACAGGAGAACCCCCCACCTTCCTAAAAAAAAAGTGAGTTTTATCAAGCAAGGAAGTAAGAGAATAAGAATCAGATCCTTTATAGGATATATTGGGGCACCGAGGAGTATCAGGCTCATAAATTTTATGAAGATCATAGAACTACAGCAGAGCGAGACAGAAACACAGAAGTTTAGCAAGAAGAATGTGAGGGAGGCGCAGAGATTAGAGAGTACGTAGTTTAAGGTTGGCAGTTTTCTTGAAGCAATTAAGCGGGTAGGGTGGAAAGAATACGAGTGTAAGAATCATGGAGCAAAGACACCTTAGGAAGTATGCCTAGTAATCAAAGCCCAACAACCGAATCGCTTTTGCCAGAAGGACAGATAAGAATGCTAGTAGCTGATGTAAGACAATCATGTCAACTTGACAAGGAAGATGGCGATTCTTTCAAATAAGAAGTTCAAGTTTATGCTGGAAATTATGAAATAGCATATATAAAATTTTAGTAGGATTTTAATGACTATAGGTGTTTGATTAGTATATCCACATGAGACCCCTTGTATAAATAGCTGAAGAGGGAAAGAAATTAGTTTTCTAAAGTCAATACTAAGTCGAATAATTAAAGGAAAAAAAATTCCACTCTAATAAAGGGAGCATTGTGGAGGGCTTGAGAGGAGATAAAGCAGCTGGTGAGGAGTGGAAGAGTTCACTTGACGATGCAGGCGAAGGGCTGACGTATACTTGACTTTCATGCAGCACAGGTAACAGCTGATTCCTGTGATTAATGTCTTTTGTGTGAGCTTGAGGGTACTCGTGTGTGTACTCAACTAGTTGTAATCACCTAGTTGTGGTTGCAGGGGTCGAGTCATAGCTCCTGGCCCCGCCTCTTCACTAGCCGCTACTGGGTCACTCTCCCTGCGCCTTGAGCTTTATCATACCTCTTCTTAAAGCTATGAATGGATCCTGCCTCCACTACATCGCTTCTCAAACTATTCCACTTCCTGACCACTCTGTGATTGAAGAAATACTTCCTAACATCCCTGTGATTCATCTGAGTCTTCAACTTCCAACTGTGTCCCCTTGTTCTTGTGTCCCATCTCTGGAACATTCTGTCTCTGTTCACCTTGTCAATTCCTCTCAGTATTTTATATGTCGTTATCATGTCCCCCCTATCTCTCCTGTCCTCCAGTGTCGTCAGGTCGATTTCCCTTAACCTCTCCTCGTAGGACATACCCCTTAGCTCCAGGACTAGTCTTGTTGCAAATTTTTGCCCTTTCTCTAGTTTCCTTACGTGCTTGGCTAGGTGTGGGTTCCAAACTGGTGCTACATACTCCAATATGGGCCTAACATACACAGTGTACAGGGTCCTGAACGATTCATTAAGATGTCGGAATGCTGTTCTTAGGTTTGCTAGGCGCCCATATGCTGCAGCAGTTATTTGGTTGATGTGCGCCTCAGGAGATGTGCCTGGTGTTGTACTCGCCCCAAGATCTTTTTCCTTGAGTGAGGTTTGTAGTCTCTGTCCCCCTAGACTGTACCCCAATCTTCATGACTTTGCACTTGGTGGGGTTGAACTCCAGGAGCCAATTGCTGGACCAGGCTTGCAGCCTGTCCAGATCCCTTTGTAGTTCTGCCTGGTCCTTGTCCGATTGAATTCTTCTCATCAACTTCACATCATCTGCAAACAGAGACACTTCGCAGTCTATTCCTTTCGTCATGTCGTTCACAAATACCAGAAACAGCACCGGTCCTAGGACTGACCCCTGTGGAACCCCACTCGTCACAGGCGTCCAATCTGACACCTCGCTACGTACCATGACTCGCTGCTGTCTTCCTGACAGGTATTCCCTGATCCATTGGAGTGCCTTCTCTGTTATCCCTCCCTGGTCCTCCAGCTGTTGTACTAATCTCTTGTGTGGAACTGTATCAAACGCCTTCTTACAGTCCAAGAAAATGCAATCTACCCATCCCTCTTTCTCTTTTCTCACTGCTGTCACCCTGTCATAGAACTCCAGTAGGTTAGTGAAACAGGATTTCCCGTCCCTGAAACCGTGTTGGCCGTCGTTGATAAGCTCATTTCTTTCTAGGTGCTCCACCACTCTTCTTCTGATAATCTTCTCCATGACTTTGCATACTATACATGTCAGTGACACTGGTCTGTAGTTTAGTGCTTCATGTCTGTATCCTTTTTTAAAAATTGGGACTACATTTGTTGTCTTCAATACCTGTGCGTGTGCGTGTGTGTGTGTGTGTGTGTGCGTGTGCGTGCGCGTGCGCGTTCTTGTGTGTGTGCGTGCGTGTGTGCGCGTGAGCGCTCGCATTCGTGTTCACCTTTGTTTTCACCTATGTGATAGCTCCTGAACCTGCCACCTAAACTGACAAGAAGATTATACAATATTAATTTTGTTTTGTGTGTATTTCTCTAGAAATTTTTGGTTATGAAGACACATTCTGTCAACTGTATTTGGATGCAAGAAGATATTACTTATTATATTTCATCTCATATTTAATGCCTCTTGTTAGGCCTTTCTCTTTACTAGTGTCTCCGAGTGGAGCTTCATATAAGCTGTACATGTAATTCACATTGCCGTAGTTCATCCTCTTCTTTTCCTACTTTCATGGCCATTGAAACTGTCCAGGCGACTCTGAATACTCTGTTAGTCGGTCGTCGGTGCCGGAGATCAATAACATTGTGTTAGCAAACACTGCAAATATTTTTTTTATGTATTCACATTATGCAGTAGCTTGCATTCAACACATTTAACGAATATGATGTAAATGGTTTCGAAAACCGACAAGTTGAAGAATGAGACACTTGTGCAACATTTGGGAATCTTTACTGAGAAAACGTTTCGCCAGCCAATGACTTCCTCAGTCCAATATAGAGAAGAACTGAGGAAGTCACTGGCTGGCGAAACGTTTCCTCAGTAAAGATTCCTAAATGTTGCACAAGTGTCTCATTCTTTATCATTAAAGAAATATTGCCATAAATCTCAATGCGTATCAAGATTCTTATCTCAATAGAAATTTAAGGTACAACTAGAATTCAAGTTATTAAAATTATAATTTCGTCTCTGGAAGAAACTCCGGTGGTAATCTAAAATTCTGACAGTATATCATCACTGCAGGATTTATATGACGTGCTGCATGCAACAGTGAAGAAAAACAATATTTAACAGCAACTTTTCTTGGGACAACTTTTGTTAAAGAAGCAGTTCGAACCACTGTCCCAATAAAAGGCTCTTCTGCAAAGTGTCTTTTATTCTCGCTCATAGTGCTTGACTTCTGAGCCAAATATTTGTTTTTAAATGCAAGTAACAGCAATTCGCATCGAAGTTAAGTCAGCCTTTAAATTTACTAAAAATATTTATCTCGTCTAATAGAAATAAAATGAAGATGCCTACTCAAAATTCACGAAGAAATGTATTCCCATGTAAGGTGAGGTGAAGTTAAGTTGAATTATTCATGGCTAGGTAAGGTTAGGTGATATTTGGCTAAGTTAGGTTAGTTTATATAATGTTAGGCTAAGGTTTAATTATGTTCGGTTTGGTTAGGACATGCTGTGTTATGAAGGAAAGGCTAGGTAAGATTAGTCAATATTAGTTAGATTAGCTTCCGTAATGTTAGTTTTGTGGCAAGTTAATGGTCCGAGTGTGACCGAAGCGCCGTCATAAGTTTTTCTCCTATGTAAGGGTGGTTATTTATGTATTGTTCCAGTCACGGTATTGTACCTTTTTATTCTTGGTTAGTTTAAGTTAGATTAGATTATGTTAATTTCGCAAAACTTAAGTGAACGAGAACTACATTCACCCGGTTAATAGAACATACAAAAAAATAATAACTCAAAACTCTCTCTGGTCGGCAGACAAAGCGTAAAACAGAGCTGGGCTATAAATTTATATATAAGGAGAAGGGAGCGAAAAATAGTGAGACGTGGTCGGAATTGTGAGTGAGGGACGAGATGAGAAGAGGAGTAGAGGAGAGGGATAGCATAAAGTGCAGGTGAATTGTGGAAGAGCATAGCAGAGAAAAGTAGTTTGAAGAGATACATTGACTGTAAATGTTATATATATATATATATATATATATATATATATATATATATATATATATATATATATATATATATATATATATATATATATAATCACTTTCATCATCACTCGCTCCATCACTGTCCTGTCAGAGGCGTGCCAATTCCACATTTAAAAAACCGCAACATATCTTCAGCCCACCTTCAAAGCGCAGGCACTGTACTTCCCACCTCCAGGACTCGTGTCCGGCTAACCGGTTTCCTTGAATCTCTTTATAAATGTTACTTTGCTCACACTCCAACAGCACGTCAAGTCATGAAAAACATTTGTCTCCACTCGCTCCTATACAACACACTCACGCACGCTTGCTGCAGAATGACCCGGAAAAGAAACACATTCACACTATCGTTTTCTTGCAAGAAAATCATGCTAAAAAAAAACGGGTTACCCTGTGTTATTCATAATAGTAAAAAAAACATAGGTTACCCTGAGTTATTCATCATGTACCCACACTTCTCCCACATGGATCACACGTCAGTAGTCACCCACACTTCTCGCACATGCATCACCCTTCAACAATCACCCACACTTCTCCCACATGCATCACGCTCCTCACCTCACTTCTCAAAGATAATGATGGGAGATTAGAGAGAAGGAAATGAAGCATTTGCTCGAATAATTCCTCACTTTAAGAGGGAAGGGGGAGGAAGGTGTGATTTGGTGCTGCTGCAGAGCTCTTGATCCAAGGAATTTGGGCTCTCTATTCTTCGGATCACACTTCATTTCCTACCATTCACTAGGTATTGTAAATCCCCCTTTCCCTGCAAATTTAGTACTTCGCCATATAGTAGGAATAATGTTTTTTTTAATCCCTGGTCGTTTCCCATCGAGGCAGGACGACCCAAAAAGGACTAAACAACGTGTTTCTTCATTTTCCATTTAGTAATTAGGTATTATTATTATTTACAAAATGATAAGCTTTCCCTATAAACAATCACAAATGGAAAAATAACTAAAAAACTAAGTAAATGTTTTAATTACAGATGGAATCTTTTAAAATATCTTTATTAATACAAATAGCATAAAAAATAAATCTTAACCTGAATATTAGGCATAAAATTATAATACCAAATAAATAAAATTCAATAATATAGTCTTTAACCCGACAGAATTAGATTAAGTGCAACGCTGAGAGTGAAGGAAAGACATAGTTGATTTCCCAAGAGACTAGATTTATAATAAGCCAGATGAATCCTCTTAGAGACAGAAATAATGTAGGCAATCCTTGCAGATGTGTTCTGATGCCCTGTAAGCTAAGGCAACACTCACCGTGATCCCCTCATCCACTAACTGAAGTCTCTCTTCCTGGTGGGAGTCGATATGATCTAGTTCGAAACATTGCCTTTTAAATGGCTTGTAATATGCCTGTTTTAAATTACCAATTTTTCTTCTACCATTTAACTGTAAACTCAAAAGCCCTAATTACAACAAAATCCATTAATCACCTTCTTACGGATGGTAGAGGAAGGTAGCCAGGTACTGCTGGTTCGAGTAGTAGCACATCGCTTCTTAGTTACACATTCTTGTTATTTTATCGGTGGTCCCTCAACTTCGACTGTGCGTCTCGCATGGGGGTTCAAGTCAGAAGTTATGATTGGTTTAGAAAGACACCTTTAGGTCGTCGAACCTTGACCAAGGTTCCATGACTACTGATGAACCTGGAGACATTTAAAGTTACAGTATTTAGAGGATAAGGAAAAAAATTCTAGAGTTCTCACTAAGAGACTACAGTAACCCTTGCCTCTATACACTAAACAGAAGCAAGGAATTTTTTTTAGTAACTCCAGACAGAGCAGATCTTAGGAGGACTGGATGTTGCAGCTGTAGGTGAAGTAACTCGTCACTCGTCACCACTCTTCAATAATGTGTCAAATCTGCGAACTTCTTGTAAGGCAGTTATTTATTGAATGATGGCGAATGTTTTTGTTTGGGTGACCCTACATTGATGGGAGATGGCCCGTGCTAAAATATAAATACTACTACTACTGCTACTAATTATTTTCACTCTTTCTCTCGTGAAATTTTCTTAGTCAGGGATAGAGGACTATGGGCGCCCTGGGAAAGGGGTAATCTCAGTTGCACCATACAGCTCAGCAAGAATAATAAAAACTAATATAAGACCCCATTTGGAGAAGAGTTTTCAGAAAAGCCTAAATGTTTTTTAAGCTTAAAATCACCGAACGTGACCATATGCATTTTAAAAATTAATCAAGTGTGTGTGTACTCACCTATTTGTTGTTGCAGGGGTCGATTCATAGCTCCTGGCCCCGTCTCTTCACTGAATGCTACTAGGTCCTCTCCCTGCTCCATGAGCTTTATCAAACCTCTTCTTAAAACTATGTATGGTTCCTGCCTCCACTACGTCACTTTCTAGGCTATTCCACTTCCTGACAACGCTGAGTGAAGAAATACTTCCTAACATCCCTTTGACTCATAGGAGTCTTCAACTTCCAACTGTGACCCCTTGTTTCTGTGTCCCCTCTCTGGAACATCTTGTCTCTGTCCACCTTATCTATTCCTCGCAGTATTTTATATGTGGTTATCATGTCTACCCTAACCCTCCTGTCCTCTAGTGTCGTCAGGCCGATTTCCCATAACCTTTCTTCATAGGATAATCCCCTTAGTCTTGTTGCAAATCTTTGCACTTTCTCTAATTTCCCGACGTGCTTGACCAGGTGTGGGTTCCAAACTGGTGCTGCATACTCCAGTATGGGCCTGACGTATTTTGTGTACAGAGTCTTGAACGATTCCTTAGTGAGGTATTGGAACGCTATTCTTAGGTTTGCCAGCCGCCCGTATGCTGCAGCAGTTATCTGATTGATGTGTGCCTCGGGAGATGTGCTCGGTATTATACTCACCCCAAGATCTTTTTCCTTGAGTGAGGTTTGCAGTCTTTGGCCACCTAGATTATACTCTGCGGTATTCTTTGCCCTTCCCCAATCTTCATGACTTTACATTTGGCAGGGTTAAATTCAAGGAGCCATTTACTGGACCAGGCTTGTAGCCTGTCTAGGTCTCTTTGTAGTCTTGCCTGATCCTCAACTGATTTAATTCTTCTCATTAACTTTACATCATCTGCAAACAGGGACACTTCTGAGTCTATCCCTTCCGTTATGTCATTCACATATACCAAAAACAGTACAGGTCCTAGGACTGACCCTTGTGGAACCCCACTCATCACAGGTGTCCACTCTGACACCTCGTCACGTACCATGACTCGTTGTTGCCTCCCTGTCAGATGTTCTCGGATCCATTGCAGTGCCTTTCCTGTTAAGTGTGCCTGATCCTCTAGCTTTTGCATTAACCTCTTGTGAGGAACTGTGTCGAACGCCTACTTGCAGTCCAAGAAAATGCAGTTTATCCACCCCTTTCTCTCGTGTCTTACTTCTGTTACCTTGTCATAAAATTCCAGTAGGTTTGTGACACAGGATTTTCCTTCCCCGAAACCGTGCTGCTTGTCGTTTATAAGCTTGTGTCTTTCTAGGTGCTCCACCACTCCTCCTGATGATCTTATCCATGACTTTGCATACTATACACGTCAGTGACACAGGTCTGTAGTTTAATGCCTCGTGTCTGTCTCCTTTCTTAAAATTTGGGAGTACATTTGCCATCTTCCACGCCTCAGGTAGTTGCCCAGTTTCAATGGATGTGTTGAAGATTTTTGTTAGTGGCACACTTAACATCTCTGCTCCTTCTCTAAGGACCCACGGATAAATGTTGTCAGGTCCCAACGCTTTTGAGGTATCGAATTCACATCGCAGTTTCTTCACCTCCTCGGTTGTGTGTATTTCATCCAGCACTTGTTGGTATACCTCCCTATTCTGAATTCCTGGAGTCCTTCCTGTGTGTGTGGGTGTGTGTAAATGACAAAGTAAGACAAGTTAGGCAAGATTTGTCAGCAAACAGGACAAGTGTTTTCTGACGCAGGTCGTAGTCATATGGAGTTTTTGGTCATTAGACCGAGACCTTCAGCTGGCTTACCGGTCCACCCCTTTAAAAATTATGGTTATTATTACAACCAGCAAGAGATTCCATGGTTCTATCGAGGATATGACGTGAAAAGAACTAGCTATAGTGTAACTACAGTATCTATTTCTGTCTAGACAGACTACCATCAGCAAAAGAAGGTAAGCAGTTTCCATGATAAATAACGTACACAGTTAATAGGTAATGTAGATACAGAGTTTAACTGACAATTTCTTCAATCGGTACTATGGCATCTATTCCCATTCAGCTATACGTGTGCAAAACGGAAGCCTGATAAATATTTTGCACTCTTACATGATTGATGGTCTTTTCTTTGTGTATCATAAACAATTCATATTGAAAGTAAATCTTGCAGACTTTTACTCAGTATGCATTTCTTTATTTTTTCTGAATGTTAGTAAACGAGTATTCTGGTTTTTTTTTTTCTGGCTAGAGAGCCTGGTCCAAGACCGGACAGCATGAGTGATGCTACACAGAGCCAGTAACATACATTACTAATACTTCCCTTAGTACTGTGCTTTCATGGGTGATGCATGGTCAACAGGTCGATCTGAACCAGCTCCTCAGCTAACGCAAAGATGTCAGGTTTCATTGACCACAATGAGCCATGAAAAGCAGCTAGTGGAACACTGTATTTGCAGAGTGCTGGACGAGACGGGTTTGTTGCACGTAAAGTATGAAAGACATTTATCTATAATGTTGTATTTTTGCGTCGGTCACCTCACTTTTCAAAAAAAAAAAAAAAATACTCGTGTACATGTAAAAATCTTAGTCGTACATGAATTGTATGAAACACCGACAAGGCGAAGAATTAGACACGTGTGCAACACTGAGTATCTTTACCTGTAGACGTTTAGACATCCAGTGGCTTTATCAATACACTTCAAGGACAAAGTGGGACACCTGGCGAACTATATACGAAAGACGAGGTAATCAGTCCCTTAGCCTCGTTGTCTCTGTTTCCTAAGGGAGAAAAGATTTAGTGTTTTGAGTCTTTCTTCATCTTCCTTGGGTAAAATAAAGGAAATACCACATTCTCAGAGGATAAGAGTGTTTCTGAGTACAGTTTGTCACTGACCAGCAAAACAAGCTTTTCCTCTTTTCCACAGTCTTGTGTGTTTGAAAGTTTTCCTAATGGTTAGTGCCTGTCCATGTTGCCTTGTTTCTGCAGCAGTCTGTCCTCTTCATCTCTGCACCTTCTCCATCCACACGTGCACTGCTTCTCCATCCACACGTGCACTGCTTCTTCCATCCACATGTGCACTGCTTCTCCATCCACACGTGCACTGCTTCTTCTCCATCCACATGTGCACCGTTTCTTTTCCATCCACACGTGTACAGCTGCACCCCACCATCCACACGTGTACAGTTGCACCCCACCATCCACACGTGTACAGCTGCACCCCACCATCCACACGTGTACAGCTCCACCCCACCATCCACACGTGTGCCGCTCCACCCACACCATCCACACGTGAGCCTCTCCACCCACACCATCCACATACGCGATACAAAGAAAAACGAGAATAAAATGAATACATAATAAGAGCTTTCAGGTGTGCCAGCCTCCTCGTGCGTCACTCACAGACTCCTTACTCACCGGACAAAAGGAAATATGTTTACGGGGAAATGTAATAGTGTTAGGAAATAGTGTGTGTCTGCGTTTGCGCGAGTGTGTTTGCGTGTGTTTTGAGTGCTTGTGGTTTAGAGTGTGCGCGGGCGCGCACGTTTGAGTGTTTTTTGTGTTAGAGCTACCTGTTGTGAAATGCTCTTGTCGATAGACACTTCGTCTGCTGCTCCTCTGGGTTTTTTTTTTTTGTATGGTGTGTAATTCACCCAACATTGTGTCTTTCCGATTTATTTCCGTGACTGTTGTAGAATTTAAGAACAAATTCGTAAAAACGGAATTTTCCATCCGTAGTCTCATGCATTTTTTTTTTTCCGTAAAGAATCTCTCCAAGTGTCTCCGTATTCTTTTCCGTACTATCGTCTCCAGAACTTCTGACAGGATGCCTGTTAGAATTACTGGCCTGCAAGTCAGATCCTCTTGTCTGCCCCCTTTTTAATATATATAGCAACGACATTTTCCATTTTCCAGTTTTTCTATCAGCTGTCCTGACTGGAGAGACTGGTTGAATACCTTCGCTATTGGATCACAATAGCAAAGGTATTCATCTTTCAGCTCCCATGGAGATGTGTTATTTGGTCCCATTGCTTTTGTTACATCCAGCTCTTGTAGGAGTCTCGCTACTTTCTTCTGTTGTGCTTATTCTCTTAAGTATACTTGTTGGACTGCTCTGTCCACACTGCTTTCCGATAGTTCTCCAATTTCCTATGTGAAGACTTCTTAGAACCTTAGACTCTTCACTTCACTGACAGTCTCTTTTAGTGCCCTTTGATTCTTCCTGTGTGTGTGTGCACTCACCTATTTGTACTCACCTATTTGTGGTTTCAGGGGTCGAGACATAGCTCCTGGCCCCCCGCCTATTCACTGATCGCTATTAGGTCTTCACTCTCCTTGCTCCATGTGCTTTATCATACTTCGTCTTAAAACTATGTATGGTTCCTGCCTCCACTACATCGCTTGCCAGACTATTCCACTTTCTAACAACTCTATGAGTAAAGAAATACTTCGTAACATCTCTGATTCATCTGAGTCTTCAACTATCAATTGTGACTCCTTGTTTCTGTGTCCCATCTCTGGAACATTCTGTCTCTGTCCACCTTGTCAATTCCTCGCAATATTTTGAATGTCGTTGTGTGTGTGTGTGTGTGTGTGTGTGTGTGTGTGTGTGTGTGTGTGTACTCACCAAATTGTGGCTGCAGGGTTCGATTCATAACTCCTAGCCTCTCTCCTCTTCACTTGTCTCTACTAGGTCCACTCTCTCCCTTCTCCATGAGCTTCATCATACCTCTTCCTAAAGCTATATATGGATCCTGCCTCCACTACATCACTCTCCAGATTGTTCCTGACAACTCTATGGCTGAAGAAATACTTCCTAACATCCCTATGACTTATCTGAGTTTTCAACTTCCAGTTGTGACCCCTTGTTACTGTGTCCCATCTCTGAAATATTCTGTCCCTATCCACCCTGTTAATTCCTCTCAGTATTTTATATGTTATCATGTCCTCCCTATCCCTCCTGTCTTACACTGTTGTCAGGTTGAGTTCCCTTAACTTCTCCTTGTAGGACAAACCCCTTAGCTCAGGGACTAGTTTGTTGCAAAGCTTTGCACCTTCTCTAATTTTTTGACACGTTTCGCTAGGTTTGGGTTCCATACTGGTGCTGCATACTCCAATATGGGCCTCACGTACACGATGTACAGTGTCGTGAATAACTCCTTACTTAGATGTCGAAACGCTATCCTTAGATTTGCCAGGCACCTATATGTTGCAACAGTTATTTGGTTGATATGCCCCTCAGGAGATGTGCTTGGTATGATGCTCACCCCAAGATCCTTTTCCTTGAGTGAGCTTTGCAGCCTCTGACCTCTTAGGCTGTACTCCGTCTGTGGTCTCCTTTGTCCTTCCCCAAGCTTCATAACCTTACACTTGTTTAGGTTAAACTCCAGGAGCCATTTGTCCGACCAAGATTGCAGCCTGTCCAGATCATTGTAGGCTTACTTGATCCTCGTCCGCTTGTATTCTCATTAGTTTCACATCGTCTGCAAACAAGGATAACTCTGACTCTATCCCTTCCGTCATGTCATTCACATATATACAAGAACAGTGACGGACCTAGGACTGACCCTTGTGGAACCCTACTCGACACATGCACCCACTCTGATACCTCGTTTCGGACAGACACACGTTGTATTCCCTGATCCATTCCAGTACTTTTCCTCCTATTCCTGTCTGCTCCTCTAGTTTTTCAACCAGTCTACCCATCCCTGTGTGTATACTCACCTAATTACTCACCTAATTGTTGTTGCAGGGGTCGAGACTCAGCTTCTGGCCCCGCTTCTCACTGATCGTGTGTGTGTGTGTGTGTTCCTCTATCTGTCTGTCTGTCTGTGTGCGCGCGAGTGTGCGCTTGAGTGTGTTAGCTCACGTGTCTGTATGTGTTCCTCACATAAATTCACATGTATTCAGTCGGTCATGTAGAGCCAGTCACTGGTGGTAACAGGAAGTAGCAGAGAAATAAAGTGTAAGGTATTTTTTTCTGAATAGTAATATTTAACATTTAATTACATTTCCGGAGGTGTCCTTACCTATTTTCGGTATAAGGCTATTCATTCTATCGTATATCACTAATATCCTTAGCTATTTTCTCTTTATTATGCTATTCTTATTATATATCAGTATCATTAGGCATTGTCTACATTCGCCCAAAGGAAACCAGACAATTATATCCTGCAAGTGCATGAATAGTCGTGTTGAGATTGCTGTGGGAGTCTGAATGATGCTGGCACCAACAGTCTATCTGAATAAGTAGTCAGCACGTAGCCTGGCATCAGACCGGGGTGCGAGACCATAAGTTTCACACACATCGTAGAGATTAGGATGTAATTAGCCAAGTGACGTTCATAGTTTCTTCCTGGGTTCGGTGGACCTGCTGCAATACTTAATTTTTTACGTATTCTCTAGCCTTTGGATCTGGTGTGTTTGCATACAGATGAGCACCGCTCAAACTGTCATATACTTGCCTTATGTTGATCTTTACTTAGGAATTATTTGAGTTAATTTTCAATAGGAAGGTCAGTATAATCAACCAATGATATTAGTGTATAGTTTACTCGCTGGGAAAACATCAGACGGTATGGGAGTCTATATGAATGGTCAATACCACCGCCGAATGTAGTGGCGCCGTATGTTTCAGGAGACCAAGAATGATCATAGAAAATAGTGAGAGCTCAAAAATTTCTTTCTCTTTTTGTGTGACTTCTCTTTTTCTTCCTCTTTATATAAAGTCGTTGACCGGAAAAATACGGCTCGCCTTGGCCAAGTTTAAAGTTTGTTGTCTCAATAAAACACAGAGGCCAACACCAGCAAGCTACTCTGAGTTATTACAGACTTATGGTCCCAACACTTCGTATTTGGGAAGACGAATTTACTATGTAACTAATACGTTTTATACTGTTCACTTTAGATATAAAAATTTAACAATAATTCCCAACCCACTGTATTGCTTTAAAGTGGCTGTCAAAAAATAGCAAATGCATTTATTTTAAGGGCGTAAATACGCTATATATAATCGATAATTACTAAAAATAGTTATCTGCCTACTTGGTAATGATGGCTCTTATTTTATATGGATTATAAATAAGAACTGAAAAACTATCTTGATAAGAGAATCAGTAAGATACTTTTGGAAGCTACTTGTTGAGAAAAATATCCGAATCTCAGAAAAAGTTAGGTAAGATTCGTCAGGAAACAGCACAAGTGTTTCCTGACCTACCTCTGGAGGTTTTGGTCATCTGACAGAGACCTTCCAATGCCTTACCGGTCCACCCTTTTAAAAGATTAAGAATAATTGATCTCTTGGCTAACCAGAAAAGGTTTCTTGTAAAAGTTATTAATCATCTTACCTTCACTAGGCATCATTTTCATACATGAAAATTATCAGATCAAAATACCAGTTCGGTCTGTCAGATGATCGCTTGATGGCTGTCTGATGCTAGCAATCAGCACCTGCTATCCCTACGCACGGCTAGCCGCCGGAATGAGGTGTAACTCATCACATCATTTAACTCTTCCGACACCAGTATACCTTAAATGATTTTAGGTTAAAATTTAATGAACAATATTGTGCATTTACAGTATGTATACATATATTTTTCTCTTTCATATATATATATATATATATATATATATATATATATATATATATATATATATATATATATATATATATATATATATATATATATATTATATATATATATTATATATATATATTATATATATATATGTATATATATATATGTATATATATATATGTATATATATATGCAATACAATCGCAGACAGACGATCTTAACAATGCAAGTCATGCTACGGGAGATGGAAATCGTCAGATGAAGATCTTTCACGCGTGTCCGTGCGTCATCAGGAGCTTTGTAATAGCTCCTGATGACGAGGAAGAGAGGAAAGGGAAGGAGAGAGAGAATGAGGGGGGGGGAGACGAGAACTTTGCGTAAAGTAGATCCCCATTCTGTAAAGTCTGGCCGCCCCTCATCTACAGGATACTGGAGTAAAAGGTACTGTAGATGTTTCTCTGGGTTCGCACAGCGACTGAAACACATCTACTTTATTTGTTCACGAGCAGAAATTAGTTTACCTTGCTATCATTACAAAGGCCCACTTTAATAATTAATGTTAGAGCACATTTGGAATGTGGAAGGAGTATTGTTAACCCTCTTCAAGAATTTATTTCTTTTGGTCTTGTATTTGAGTTTTTTTTTTAGTTCTCTAAATTCACGGCTTGCGTTACAAAATTTATAGTGTCATTTGTTTTGAAATATATATATTGTTCTGTTAATTTATGCCCTTGATCACATTCAGGGCGAAGGCTTCAGTTGGAGCTAATTTGTTTTAGCTTGCATATTGCATTCACGGTAGTAAAGGTGTCCTTGAGCACGTTAGTAAGTTTATTTACGTACAGGTTCACACAAGTACAACTATCATACATAGTTTAACGTACATGTAAATTACCTAGAATAACCCAAAACGTCGGACAAAGTGACTTATTTCCATTGGGATCTTTGTAATATCTTAATATTTAAATCTTTGTAATATCTTAATATTTAAAGCCTAGCTGTTCTCATGGATTTTGAAGACATTCTTAGCAAATGGTTGGTGTTTGATATATGTTACTCCATGTGCTTGGAAAACTAGATGGGGAGTAGTAGGTTAGGTAGGTCTGTCAGGAAACAGGACAAGTTTCCTAACACGGGTCTTTGTCATATGATCCACAGCTGGAATTTACCGGTCCACCCCTTCAAAAATTGTGGTTAATAGGTTCCAGAGAATTGGATGGACGGCTCGTACATAGGAGTGCGAGGCCCATAAATAGGAAGGTGTTGGGGTGAGATAGGTTGGGGAATTAGGTGGTGTTCTGTTGCATATTAGGGAGAGATGTTTGGGTGGCTAGAGGGAGAAGGTGTGTGTTGTGTGTGTGTGTGTGTGTGTGTGTGTGTGTGTGTGTGTGTGTGTGTGTGAGGGCACCAAGATACATAAGCACAGCGTTCAGTACGAGCTTGTCACTCGTCCTGACCAGAGATCGTCTGCCATACTACTGGTGGTTTCTCAGTACATCCTCACTACTGATGATACAGGTATGTTTATAGTGTGTTGTAGATAAATGGTTCAGAAAACCGAAATGATAAATTAGAAACATCAGCAACACTTGGGTATCTTTTTTGTGGATGACTTTTTACCTTGTGGATGACTTTGTACTTTGCAAATAACTCTCCTGATTGGGTACATACTGTTTTAACAAGAAATTTTCTCCTGTCCTAATAGCAGATATCGCTTTTCTTCCCTAACTTAGGTAAAAATTTATTTAGCCAAACTATATTTTTAATGCTAGTACTGATAAGTCTAGCAGGAAGTATCTTCCAATCTTGCCCACAAAATATAAATTAATACTAGACGTCTCCCCTGTTTGTCCTGGTCAATTATATCACAATTTGGTAATATTCCTGGACTGACCGATATGACAGGTTATGAGTGATGTATTAAGAGAAGAAAGAAACAAGTATATGGTATGTGGGTAAGGTGTCATAGTAATTTTCTTAATACGAGTCTCAAAGTAATTCCGAATTTTCCTTAATGAAACCTGCCGAAGGATCTGCTAGGCTAGTCCTCATACTCACCCATTCTCATTCATGTATTTTTCTAACTAACTTCTAAAGCTGCTCAGAGCATTTTCTAAAATCTTTACTTGGCATTTTATAGGTAATGTACACGATGGTGATACATCACCGTCACCTCCATCACTCTCATAAACATAATTAGATCATGGATAGGTAACGCCATCCCTGAGACGAATGTAAGCATATATACCATACCCTTTAATCAAGGGTGAACAGCAGAAAAAAAATGCCCTGAATCTGCTCACTTAACTCACAGATACCATCACTCAGAACTAGGGACGTTGGAAGAACTCCCGGCTCTTACACTGCTCAGCACACACGTCCTCCTGACTTGACATAGTCAGGTTTACAGATTCTGAAACCCCCATCACTTGCTCTCCTGAATATACATGCTATGCTTACCATGTACTGTCTATAGACGGTAAAAACTTGTTCTCCAAGCCAAACAATGCTTAATTTTAAAAGATTCTATTCTGATAAAGTTAAAAGAATGGGAAAATAAATGGTTGTAAAATATAACCAGCAAAAACTGGAATTAGACAGGTTTCAGGGTTCCTATATTTATTGCCAAAGAATCTTAGGAATTATTTTTGCCATCATTAACCACTGTGCTCCTGTTAGACATTCGTTACATATTTAACTGATTCACCCCTATTTGTTAAACGACTATTGCACATGTGCTGGAGATAAGTGCGTGTGACATTTCCAACCTGAACAATGTGTCTCGGAATTAACAGGAGGCCTGCTTTTTCCCAGGAAGGATTTCCAAGGAAATAAACTTCATGATGTCCGGACGGAAAACGATTATGGTAACTGTGCTTGTGGTTCTGGGGTCGTGGACAATCCTCGTAGCCACATCCAACGAGCCCTCTGTCACCTTTATTAGGAGTTCCGTCATTGGTCACTTCATGATAGCGAAGGAGCTGACGCTCAGTGACGAGGATGTTTTTGCCACCTTTACAATGAAAAGTGATTGTAAGTTGTTTAAGTTTCTTAACAATAGTTTATCTTCGCTTAGTGGTAGGTGAATGGTGATGCCCTTGAAGTAGTCAGAGCTCATTTGAATCTGGTTATCAGCAATGTCATTGACCTAGTCAGAGCATATCCAGACCTAGTGGTAAGTGATGTCTCCTCTAATAGGTTAGACAAGTTTTATTGATACTGCATGGTTTCTAGATCTCCCAGGCCATTTCTCTGCAATGAAGATGAAAACTAGGACACGTATGTTTTAATCAACATTTTACTGATGAGTAAGCTTTATTAAGTAAAGATTCGTAATGCTTTATGTCACAAGCCGCTTGTCGTTTTGTTGCCCCAGTCACTACACCAATTCTCTTCCGAAGATTTTGAAAAAAAAAATTCTTGATAATAGTGACACAATATATCTATCGCTAGAAACGGCAGTGACTATGGAACTTAATTTCTTCTTCCTTGTTATCTATCTCCCTGTAACAAACATGGATTTTGTAATGCTCACCGTTCTCTGTTAGTCACAAGCTGAATAAATACGACACTTAGGAAGTTCTTGCTATGAAAAATTCTAAATATTTTGAAGGACAATTGCCAGTGAATGCAAGCCACGTTCCAGTCAGAGTGGGTATAAGTTCAGCCTCTGAATTCTTTGCCAGTCTTTTCTTTCAAGGGATCCTGTGAGCTGGTGAGGCAAATTCTACCTGTAAATACAGGTAATTCAAAACGATTGAACGACGAGTTGCACGAGTATGTGGAATGCTTTGTCAGATCTATGAACGAGATCAGCTGAAACTATAGCCAAACCGTCCAGTTGGGTAAGCTCCTATCATTGGTGACTTAAATCCCTTCTTTACGACTGGCACATGTCTCGACCTATACCATGTTCACATTGCAGTAGCTATTGCCATGCTGTTCACATTCACATGTGTATTTACTTGTACGTAGCTCTTCAGCATCGTCTGTCTGGTTCGAAATGCGCAGCTTTGAAGGCTGGCTTGTTAGACGCAACTAAGTCAACCTGAACCCATTGCTACGAGTCCTGTCTTGGTTAAATATTTTTAACACGTTATTTACATTCCCTTAATTTACTCCTGTTTTCCATTTATAGACCTCAATCATATACTTCCTAATTCTGCGACTTTCTAGAGAGTGCAGATTTAGTGTCCTCAGTCTATCCTCTTAGGAAAGATTTCTGATACATGGGATTAACTTTGTCATCCTTTTATGTATGTTGGGTAGGGCCCCCATTTGCCCCAGAACAGCCTGAATCTTCGTAGAATGGATTCAACAAAGTGCTGTAAACATTTCTTAGAGATCCCGGACCTTGTTGACACTAAAGCATCACATAGTTGCTATAGATTTGTTGGCTGCACATTCATGCTTCAAATCTCCCGTTCTACCATATCCCGAATGTTTACGCAAAATTCTGACCCTAACATCTGCATGTCACAACTGAAATCACGATTCATCAGACGTGGTGACATTTTTCCGATCTTCAACCGTCCAAGTTTGGCGAGTCTGTGTCCACTGCAGTCTGTTTCCTGTTCTTAGTTGACATAAGTGGAACCCGGTGAAGTCTTCTACTGTTGTAGCCCATCCACTTCAAGGTTCGATGTGTTGTGTGTTCATAGAGGATGTTCTGCATACCACTGTTGTAACACATTATTTCAGTTATTGTTGCCTTCCTCTTAGCTTGATCCAATCTGGCCATTCTCCGCTGACCTCTCTTACTAACAAGGCATTTCGCCCAAAGATCTACCGCTCATTGGATTTTTGTGTTTTTCACACTATTCTCTAGAGACTGTTGCGCGTGATAATCCCATGAGATCAGTTGTTGAGATACTCAGACTACCCAGTCTGGCACCAATCATTAATACATATTATAAATATGTATTAATGAGCAGGTGTACCTAATAAAAAGTGGCCAATGATTTTATGATCATGATCATACCTAGATTTATGGCCTGTTTGTTTCTTCATTGTATGACAAAGCGTCGTTAATTTCATTCACTAACGAAAAGGATATTTTTTCCATTTATAGTTCAGCATGTTTAAAGGCTGCTTAACGGTGGTTCCAAAAGCACCCAATCAATAACAACTGCCACAAATGCACAGTAATACGCTGCATTGTACTGAAAAAATATATTTCTTTGAAGGCAGTAAATATTTAATTTACAGTGCTCATAAAACTGGGGAATGTATTGATCACCCTGTAAAGTGTCGTATAGCATGGTGGTCACACACAGCTTGTCTTGCAGCTGATGTAAACAAAATAAGATGATTCAGTGTCGACCATCTCGCAATGGTCACTTTAACTCTATGCTCGACAATAACACAGGAGACTTGAGGTTGTAAATAATGTCTTATTCACGTACGTGCGTACGTGAAAAGACAAATGGCAAACTACCTGGCAAATGTCTTAAGGACGATCATTACTGCTCGCTTCAAGCACTCGGGTGATTTATTAATCAATGATAAGAAATTGTCAAGTTATAACATCCCTTTAGCCATTAGGCGTCCCACCACACAAGATACTACTCTGGAGAGGAACTTCATGAGCGAGTAAAGTATCTTCATTAACAAATAGTTTGGTATAGATACCAACAAATTGGTTTAGAAAGACACGTGAACAAAGACTAAGACCGAAACGTTTTCTAATAAATGTGTCCCGGTGTTTGCTCACCTGTATTTCTAATCTATAAACAAAACAGTATAATCTGCACATTGAATCATTTACATACTCCTGGTGTATTCTAACATTAGTAATAATGGGAGAATTATCGAAGAAATGTTAGGTAAATAGGCACAGATACCACTAATGTGATGCTTTATTTTGGCAACGTTTCGCTCACCAGGAGCTTTGTCAAGTCGTACCGTAATGGCTTGATAGAGAAGCGCTGCCAAAATAAAATGTCACATTAGTAGCATCTGTGTCCATTTAATATTCTACCATTGCTTTACCAGGTCCTGCTGTAATCCAACCCTTCTCACTCATGAAGAGTAAGACATGTGTAACACTTAGGTATCTATATTGTCGAAATGTTTTGCCTGGGCAGCAGGCAGTTTATTCAATGGTGGTTGTCCATTACGATTTAACTTAGACTTGTAGATTGTATGGCTTTGAGGGATATAATATTAGATGCGCCATGAAAGTTCTGTGGTTGTGGAATGAAACAGCTGGGTCACAGTTGGTGGCTGCTGGCACAACCATGTCACAAAAGTGATAGTTGTAAAACTATTCAATTAGAACTCTCGTGGCTGAGTGATTACAGCGTTCCGTCTGTTACTCACATGAACCCCAGTTTGAGTCGCCGGCGAAAGTGTTCTTTGCCAAATTAGCAGAATGAAAATTTGTTTATGGATCACGGTACAACACCTAGCTCTGCTGGGTGCGTGATCTTTGTAGGATTGTATGGTCCAGTGGGTTAGAGCGTCGTGAATTTTTGCTCACCATGAGGTAGGCTAAAACAACACGGGTTCGATCCCCCGGCTAGTCACAATGTTAATATTGATTAAATACCACTCGTTCGTGGTTACAATAATATATATATATATATATATATATATATATATATATATATATATATATATATATATATATATATATTTTTTTTTTTTCGTACCGAATAGGTAAAACGTGCGATTTTGAGTTAAACAGCAACGCTCTTCTTGCCAAATAAGGCAAGGATAAATTTGTGAATGCAATAATTTCGCAAAAATCATTCTGAACCTAACGAAAAAAAAATATTTCATTGTGTTTGTTTATTAAATTATTGTAAACTTATCTAAAATACATTTAGTTGGATTAAATTGCGCTTGTTATAATAACGTTAGGTAAGCTTTCTAATGTTCGTTTGATACAAAATTATTAATTTTTTTTTTTTTTTTTTATTAACACATCGGCCGATTCCCACCAAGGCAGGGTGGCCCGAAAAAGAAAAACTTTCATCATCATTCACTCCATCACTGTCTTGCCAGAAGGGTGCTTTACACTACAGTTATAAAACTGCAACATTTACACCCCTCCTTCAGAGTGCCGGCACTGTACTTCCCATCTCCAGAACTCAAGTCCGGCCTGCCGGTTTCCCTGAATCCCTTCATAAATGTTACTTTGCTCACACTCCAACAGCACGTCAAGTATTAAAAACCATATGCCTCCATTCACTCCTATCAAATACGCTCACACATGCTTGCTGGAAATCCAAGCCCTCGCACACAAAACTTCCTTTACCCCTCCCTCCAACCTTTCCTAGGCCGACCCCTACCCCGCCTTCCCTCCACTACAGATTTATACACTCTCGAAGTCACTCTGTCTCGTTCCATTCTCTCTACATGTCCAAACCACCTCAACAACCCCTCCTCAGCTCTCTGGACAATCGTTTTGGTAATCCCGCACCTCCTCCTAATTTCCAAACTCCGAATTCTCTGCATTATATTCACACCACACATTGACCTCAGACATGACATCTCCACTGCCTCCAGCCTTCTCCTCGTTGCAACATTCATCACCCATGCTTCACACCCATATAAGAGCGTTGGTATAACTATACTCTCATACATTCCCCTCTTTACTTCCATGGACAAGGTTCTTTGTCTCCACAGACTCCGAAGTGCTCCACTCACCCTTTTCCCTCATCAATTCTATGATTCACCTCATCCTTCATAGACCCATCCGCCGACATGTCCACTCCCAAATATCTGAATACATTCACCTCCTCCATACTCTCTCCCTCCAATCTGATATCCAATCTTTCGTCACCTATTATTTTTGTTATCCTCATCACCTTACTCTTTCCTATATTCACTTTCAATTTTCTTCTTTTACACACCCTACCAAATTCATCCACCAACCTCTGCAGCTTCTCTTCAGAATCTCCCAAAAGCACAGTGTCATCAGCAAAAAGCAACTGTGACAACTCCCACTTTGTATTTGCTTCTTTATCTTTTAGCCCAACACCTCTTGCCAAGACCCTCGCATTCACTTCTCTTACAACCCCATCTATAAATATATTGAACAACCACGGTGACATCACACATCCTTGTCTAAGGCCCACTTTTACTGGGAAATAGTCCCCTTCCCTCCTACACACTCTAACCTGAGCCTCACTATCCTCATAAAAACTCTTCACTGCTTTCAGTAACCTTCCTCCTATTCCATACACCTGCAACATCTGCCACATTGCCCCCTATCTACCCTATCATACGCCTTTTCCAAATCCATAAATGCCACAAAACATCTTTACCCTTATCCAAATACTGTTCACCTATATGTTTCACTGTAAACACCTGGTCTACACACCCCTACCTTTCCTAAAGCCCCTTGTTCATCTGCTATCCTGCTTTCTGTTTTACTCTTAATTCTTTCAATAATAACTCTACCATACACTTTACCAGGTACACTCAACAGACTTATTCCCTATAATTTTTGCACTCTCTTTGTCCCTTTGCCTTTATACAAAGGAACAATACACGCTCTCTGCCAATCCCTAGGTACCTTACCCTCTTCCATACATTTATTAAATAATAGCACCAACCACTCCAAAATTATATCCCCACCTGCTTTTAACATTTCTATCTTTATCCCATCAATCCCAGCTGCCTTACCCCCTTTCATTCTACCCACTGCCTCACGAACTTCCCCTACACCCACAACTGGCTCTTCCACACTCCTACAAGATGTTATTCCTCCTTGCCCTACACACGAAATCACAGCTTCCCTGTCTTCATCAACATTTAACAAATCCTCAAAATATTCTCTCCATCTTCCCGATACCTCTAACTCTCCATTTAATAACTCTCCTCTCCTATTTTTAACTGTCAAATCCATTTGTCCTCTAGGCTTCCTCAACTTATTAATCTCATTCCAAAACTTTTTCTTATTTTCAACAAAATTTGCTGATAACATCTCACCCACTCTCTCATCTGCTCTCTTTTTACATTGCTTCACCACTCTTTTAACCTCTCTTTTCTCTCCATATACTCTTCCCTCCTTGCATCACTTCTACTTTGTAAAAACCTCTCATATGCTAACTTTTTCTCCCTTACTACTCTCTTTACATCATCATTCCACCAATCGCTCCTCTTCCCTCCGCACCCACTCGCCTGTAACCACAAACTTCTGCTGAACACTCTAACACTACATTTTTAAATCAACCCCATACATTTTCGACCCCATTGCCTACACTCTCACTAGCCCATCTATCCTCCAATAGTTGTTTATATCTTACCCTAACTGCCTCCTCTTTTAGTTTATAAACCTTCACCTCTCTTTTACTTACTGATTCTATTTTCCTTGTATCCCATCTACCTTTTACTCCCACTGTAGCTATAACTAAAAAGTGATCTGATATATCTGTAGCCCTCTATAAACATGTACATCCTGAAGTCTACTCAACAGTCTTTTATCTACCAATACATAGTCCAACAAACTACTGTCATTACGCCCTACATCATATCTTGTATACTTATTTATCCTCTTTTTCTTAAAATATGTATTACCTATAACTAAACCCTTTCTATACAAAGTTCAATCAAGGGCTCCCATTATCATTTACACCTGGCACCCCAAACTTACCTACTACACCCTCTCTGCATGTTTCTCCCACTTTAGCATTTAGGTCCCTACCACAATTACTCTCTCATTTGGTTCAAAAGTTCCTATACATTCGCTTAACATCTCCCAAAATCTCTCTCTCTCCTCTACACTCCTCTCTTCTCCAGGTGCATACACGCTTATTATGACCCACTTTTCGCATCCGACCCTTATTTTAATCCACATAATCCTTGAATTTACACATTTATATTCCCTCTTTTCCTTCCATAACTGATCCTTCAACATTATTGCTACCCTTCCTTAGCTCTAACTCTCTCAGATACTCCTGACTTAATCCCATTTATTTCTCCCCACTGAAACTCGCCTACCCCCTTCAGCTTTGTTTCGCTTAGGGCCAGGACATCCAACTTCTTTTCATTCATAACATCGGCAATCATCTCTTTCTTATCATCCGCACTACATCCACGCACATTCAGACAACCCAATTTTATAAAGTTTTTCTTCTTCTCGTTTTTAGTAGATTTGTACAGGAGAAGGGGTTACTAGCCCATTGCTCCCGGCATCTTAGTCGCCTCATACGACACGCATGGCTTACGGAGGAAAGATTCTTTTCCACTTCCCCATGGACAATAGAGAAAATAAAAGGAACAAGAGCTATTAAGAAAAAGAAGAAAAACCTAGATGTGTGTATGTATATATATGCATGTGTATGCCAGTGTAGTGTGACCTAAAGTGTAAGTAGAAGTAGCTAGATATACCTGTTATCCAGCGTGTTTATGAGACAGAAAAAGACACCAGCAATCCTACCATCATGTAAAACAGTTTCAGGTTTCTGTTTCACAGTCACCTGGCAGGACGGTAGTACCTCCCTGGGTGGTTGCTGTCTACCAACATATAAGAAGAAATAATAGAAAGGACTTAATTTTAAATGGCGTCTTGCTAATTGACCAGTTTTACCTATTCTGCACGATATATATATATATATATATATATATATATATATATATATATATATATATATATATATATATATATATATATATATATATATATTATATAATTACGAACTTGTCTATTTTTGTATCTTGTTAGTTTCTCTGATGACTAACAAGAGCCTGCAAAACAAAATAAAATAATGTTCTCACTAAAATATATGGTATTTCATTATAATTTTCTATTCAGTCTAGCATGATTCAGGGCTGTTTAACGAGGTTTTTTTCAATACACCACATCATTAATTATCAACTGCTTTAAATACACAGCACTCGTGTTATATTCAAAAAATATTTCTTTGTGATGGAGTGAATGTTTTATTTATAATTCTCACTAAATTAAGGAATGTATTAATTGCCTAGGTCTCTGCCGTATTGCTTGCTGGTCACATAGACATTGTGATGCTGTTGCGGTAGACAGAGCTGAGGTGAATGAGACGATTGAGTGTCGACTCTCTCACAAAAGTCCCATCAAGTCTACGCTAGTCAACAACACACAGGCAACCTACTACTACTGGCAAGGTCTGACTTTATTGAAGCGCTTAAGATAGATATACAAAACATTTCCTTAAATCTAGAAGATATTTTGACCTAAATTTTGATACGTACGAAGTTATCACTGATACTTAGTTGATACAATCACAGTGCACTGCATAACACTTGATACAATCACATTGTATTACATAACAGTTGATACAATCACATTGTATTGCATAACAGTTGATACAATCATATTGTATTGCATAACAGTTGATACAATCACTTTGTACTGCATAACAGTTGATACAATCACATTGTACTGCATAGCAGTTGATACAATCACATAGTACGGCATAACTGTTGATACAATCACATTGCACTGCATAACTGTTGATATAATCACATTGTATTGCATAACAGTTGATACAATCATATTGTATTGCATAACAGTTGATACAATCATATTGTATTGCATAACAGTTGATACAATCACACTGTACTGCATAACAGTTGATACAATCACACTGTACTGCATAACAGTTGATACAATCACACTGTACTGCATAACAGTTGATACAATCACACTGTACTGCATAACAGTTGATACAATCACACTGTACTGCATAACAGTTGATACAATCACTGTTGCATACAGTATACAATCACCTGTACTGCATAACAGTAGATACAATCACACTGTACTGCATAACAGTTGATACAATCACACTGTACTGCATAACAGTTGATACAATCACACTGTACTGCATAACAGTTGATACAATCACACTGTACTGCAGAACAGTTGATACAATCACACTGTACTGCAGAACAGTTGATACAATCACACTGTACTGCAGAACAGTTGATACAATCACACTGTACTGCAGAACAGTTGATACAATCACTGTACTGCATAACAGTTGATACAATCACTGTACTGCATAACAGTTGATACAATCACACTGTACTGCATAACAGTTGATACAATCACACTGTACTGCATAACAGTTGATACAATCACACTGTACTGCATAACAGTTGATACAATCACACTGTACTGCATAACAGTTGATACAATCACACTGTACTGCATAACAGTTGATACAATCACACTGTACTGCATAACAGTTGATACAATCACACTGTACTGCATAACAGTTGATACAATCACACTGTACTGCATAACAGTTGATACAATCACACTGTACTGCATAACAGTTGATACAATCACACTGTACTGCATAACAGTTGATACAATCACACTGTACTGCATAACAGTTGATACAATCACACTGTACTGCATAACAGTTGATACAATCACTGTACTGCATAACAGTTGATACAATCACACTGTACTGCATAACAGTTGATACAATCACACTGTACTGCATAACAGTTGATACAATCACACTGTACTGCATAACAGTTGATACAATCACACTGTACTGCATAACAGTTGATACAATCACACTGTACTGCATAACAGTTGATACAATCACACTGTACTGCATAACAGTTGATACAATCACATGTACTGCATAACAGTTGATACAATCACACTGTACTGCATAACAGTTGATACAATCACACTGTACTGCATAACAGTTGATACAATCACACTGTACTGCATAACAGTTGATACAATCCACTGTACTGCATAACAGTTGATACAATCACACTGTACTGCATAACAGTTGATACAATCACTGTACTGCATAACAGTTGATACAATCACACTGTACTGCATAACGTTGATACAATCACACTGTACTGCATAACAGTTGATACAATCACACTGTACTGCATAACAGTTGATACAATCACACTGTACTGCATAACAGTTGATACAATCACACTGTACTGCATAACAGTTGATACAATCACACTGTACTGCATAACAGTTGATACAATCACACTGTACTGCATACCAGTTGATACAATCACACTGTACTGCATACAGTTGATACAATCACACTGTACTGCATACCAGTTGATATCACCTTACTGCATACCAGTTGATACAATCACACTGTACTGCATACCAGTTGATACAATCACACTGTACTGCATACCAGTTGATACAATCACACTGTACTGCATAACAGTTGATACAATCACATTGTACTGCATAACAGTTAATACAATATATTCCAGCAACAGTCTATGTAAAATAGCAACACTGACAATGTATAACAGTAACATTTACAATGAATAACAGCAACAATGTAAACAATCAGTGTTTTTTTAAGGACAGTTTTCCCCCCTTTTCAATCTGATATTTTCACTGGCTCTTTTTTGACTTTTCCGAGAAAGGTATTTGCATTACTCTGAGCAGTGTTGAAATGTGAGATGATAGGAATATATTCAAATAACATATTTTCATATTACACAAATTTGATCGTGGGACATGTCTTATTAACTTTTTTTTCAAGCGTCTTATTGCTCATGGAAAAAGACACACATTCAGTATTATGGGAGCTTTTATTTACAACGTTTCGCCCGCAGTGGGATTTATCGAGTCACACCTGTTTGTGACTTGATAAAGCCCACTGTGTGGGCGAAACCTTGTCTTTTTATACCATTTCTCTCTATTTTATTGTATATTTTTTATTAAATTAGATAAACTTAAACATAATATTTAATAAATATTAATTAATTTTTACTTTAACATAAATGAAAAAATATATCTTTAAACGTACAAGAGATTTTTTTTAGAAAGGACTTAATTTTAAAGGAGTTATTGCTATTTGACCAATTTTACCTGTTTTACTTGACATACATATATGTCATGTCGAATAGGTAAAAATTTTCAATTAGCAAGAACTCGTTTAAAATTATGCCCTTTCTAAAATTTTCTCTTATACGTTTAATTTTTGTTTTATTTATGTTAATGTAAAAATTACCTAACCCTATTATAACAAGCACAATTTAATTTAGGCTAATCCAACTAAATATATTTTAGATAAGTTTACAGTAATTTAATTATAAACAAACACAATGAAATATTTTTTTTTTCGTTAGGTTCAGAATTAGTTTTGCGAAATTATTGCATACACAAATTTTCGCTTGCCTTATTCGACAAGAAGAGCGTTGTTATTTAAGCCAAAATCGCAAGTTTTACGTATTCGGCACGACATATATATTATACACATATATACAATAATACATTCAGTGGCAACTTTTTTTAGGAACACCTGTTCACCTTGTTAATGCAAATTTCTAATCAATCACGTGGCAGCAATCTCAATGACTAAAAGCATGCAGACATAGTTAAGATGTTCATTAGTTGTTCAGATCGATCATCAAAATAGAGATGAAATGTGATGTAAGTGACTTTGACCGTGGAATGATTGTTGGTGCAAGATGGGCTGGCTTGATTATCTCACTGTTTATCTCCTGCTACTTTCACGTAGAACTTAGAGAATAGTATAGAAAACAACATTCAATGAGTGGTAGTTCAGTGGCCGAAAACGCCTTGTTATAAGAAGATTGGTCAGAGAAGACTGGCCAGACTGGTTCGAGTTGAAAGGAATTCGACAGTACAGTAACTCTGCGTACCGCTGATGTAACACACGTTACTTCAGCGGTATGCAGAAAAGCATCTCAGAACGCACATATCTAACCTTGAAGTGTATGTGCTACAGCAGCAGAAAACCACATCAGATTCCAATACTGTCAGCTAAGACTGCACTGGAGACACTCACCAAAACTAGCCGGTTGAAGACTGGAAAAACTTTCCCTGGTCTGACGAATCATGATTTCTACTGCGACATGCAGATGGAAGGCTCAGAATTTGGCGCAAACCTTTTGGGATGTGCTGGAACATGAAATTCGTTTCATGAATATGCAGCCGACAGATCTACAGCAACTGCGTGGTGTTAGGTTAACGTGGACCAGGATTTCTAAGGAATGTTTCCAACACCGGCCACCCTAACTCGGTGGCCGTCTCCCACCGAGTTAGGGTGACCTGTAGAAGAAACATTTTCATCACTTATACCATCATTATCTGGCCATAGGCACGGAGATACGACAGCTTAGATATCCCAAATTCTTCATCAAGTGTGCAGGCACTGTTCACACACACACACACACACACACACACAAATTCAGAAATGTATGCTAATATTACGTGTATGTACTTCTAGCTTCGCTCACGGGACTCGTTAATCAAGTGAAGGACGACAGTTTCCTTTATTACATCCCAGAAGAGCCGATGAACTTCACTTCAGCCAAAGAACTATGCGAGAAGATCCCTGGCTTCCGCCTCTTCATGCCCAAGCTAATTGTTCACTACACCACAGCTCTGCAGTTGTTTAAGAAAAATGGTAATTTTATTTATTTAAATTATAAGTATGTCCCTCTGACTCGTATTGCCATTCAGCCTATGAAAGCTGTTATTACTTAGCACCAGCTGTAAATCGAAGTCAGTACAGCTTTGGAATTTTTCACTTATTGCAGGGCCTATATGGGTTGACCTTCATCGGGCCGAGAATGAAACAATCAAGACTTGGGGCGACCAAACACCGTATAACGACTCCCAGATCTCATCTTTACCTATAAACTTTTCGGATAGCGAAACCAGTGCAGCTGGCTATATGATTGACAATCAGTACTCTTTCAGTGACTGTGATTTCACTATAAAGGTTTTGTGTGTCTGTCATGCTAACCCACTCGGGCTTGATTGGTAGTGTGTGTAAGTTTAGAAAGATAGTGCGTGTGGTATAAACTAGTCTTAGTGATTCACAGCCTAGTAATGGTGTCAGTCTGGAGTGCTAGTGTCACACACTGGAATGGTCATGTTTCAAGGCAGAGTGGTAACGATAGGCTCATGAAATGTAATGCTAGACTGATTTAGTATCGTTGTGTGAATCTCTTAACCTAGATAAGTATACTTCTAGGAATAGTATTCACCTGTTATTCACTGTTACACTGTATGCAGTGAAGACACACATTAAATACAATCGATCTAAACAAAATTGTTCCTGATAATGAGGAACATAAAACAACAATCATTGTAATGTGAGGCTTATCGCAATTTTATTTCATGAGCCACACCCGTGAATACCTCCCTTGAATTTTATAGGACTAGCAGCGGTTCCCAACCATTGGGAAAACGGGGACTCTTTTAAACCTCCAAAACTTTTGAGGAGCCCCACAGTATTGGCCTGAATAGACATCAGTGGATAAAAAGATATCAAGGGCAGGCTGCAAGAGCAATACTTGCAGCCAAGTTTTGCTGACCCCTTGGAATAACTCAGAATGGGTGAACAGGCACAGCCCACACCTTAAGAGACCTGGTCAAGCACTGGGCCGGGGGCGTTGACCCTCGGAAAGACCTTCAAGTGTAATGTTTAAGTATTAAGCTGTAGGTCTTAAGCACATAAACTTCTCACACTTATTGTTTTAATATTGCTTGTATGTTTTGACCTAAAATGTTGCAAAGATCTGCTCATATTAACAGCTTGTAAGTTAACCATTATACATGCACTCGTTATTGTGACAAAAAAAAAAGTCGCTTAACCTTTCTTACCTGACAAAGTTTATGGTAAATATTATCAAGTGTCCATATTTGCTGATTCATGAATGGCTCAATAATTTTACGTTAACAATTTGCCAAAATTATGGATTGAGACCGTTTACATTTATCATATAATGCTTGCGAGTTACTAGCACCTGTGTGAATAAATAATATGCATATATATATACACTATATAATATATATATATATATATATATATATATATATATATATATATATATATATATATATATCCTTGAAATGCACGAATATTACCCATCCCATATTACTTTTAAGCCAATCAATAAAATTATTAAAATCTCTTAAATGAAAAACAGCGAATCCAGATTCTCACTAAATTAAGTGATGTAATTTTAATCATCTATAAAGACTTTTTATTACTAATGAAATCGTAATAACACGATTGCAAACAAATCATGGTACTTGATTTACTTCTTTTTATTGTTCTACATAAAATTATATGATGTTTTGAGCTAGGACTCTTTAAGACGCAATTATCAACATTGTCTATAGAATTCTTAATTGAACTTTTTATGAAAATTTAAGTTGTAAATACAATAATTCTAGTAAATATTTTAGTGAGAATGATCTGAGGAAAGTTTACTTATGGTAGAACCAACATTTTTTTTTTTTTAATATCTCATCTTCTAGATTGCAAAAGACATTCCTAGTTAAAAAAAAATCATATTTACTTACCATGATTTGTTTACAATCGTGTCATTACGATTTCTTGTTTTATTTTATCGTCTATGAACTATGGTACAGAAATACACGACGCTCTCAGAACATGAAACGGTATAATGAACGCCTCTCTCGAAGTGTGTTTTAAAATTAGTATTAATTTTCATTCTAAACATATTTAATTTGCATTTCTAATTCCTTTAAAATTTAAAGATTCCTAAGTAGTGTTGATCTATTTTACTCTGACAACAAATTTTATGATTGGAGCGAGAGCACTAATTTTTTTTTTTTCTTGGCTTAAGCCGGTAGGAGAATTGAACTTGCCTCGTATGGGCCAGCTGCAGTGTTCCGTCTTTCTTATGTTCTTAAACAATAAGAAGCATCCCAGTCACATGTGAATTATCGACAGAAAACAGCTGGGCGATGTATGACTCACCTGGGTAACTGCCCTAAATTGCTTGCTTCTCAAGTATTGGAAACTAAATGTAATACAATGTATTAAGGGTAATGATTCAATCTGACAATCCGACTGTGCTGTTCCCTGCCCTTGAAAAATGGGTGGGTGAGGAAACAGAGAAATTGGAATTCAGATTATGAAGATAATTTGGAAATGCAAGAGGGAGAATGAGAAAAAAAAAACGAGCAGTAAAGCAGCCAAAATAAAAATCTTTCGGGGAAAAACAATTTGTCAGAAGGGCATATTTAAAAAAATATAGACCAAAGATAGAAAGAATAGAAGAAGATAGCAATGAAAGGGCAGGAAATAGCTGGTGATAATTCAGGACGACACTTTTCCCCCTTCTCTCAGAATAACATAATCACAAAAGAGTGACAGGAGCAGAAGTTCCCGTTTACGATGTTGGTCGTAACATACAATACAACCCACATAAATAACCCGCGCACACGAGACTGGAACTCATGACGACGTTTCGGTCCGACTTGGACCATTAACTAATCGTTCCGAAATGTCGTAAGTTTCACTCTGTGCGGATTATTTGTGTATTTCTCCAATCACGATATTGTGCTTGTGTATTCTTCATAAAATACAACACAAACACAATAAATAAGAAAATCCATTAGTATTAACCAAAAAAAAAAAACACTAAGTTCAAGTCGGTTTATGATTTTATAAGTTTATTGCATTTTTATATCAGTATAGAGATTTATATACGATTTATATACGATAAGCTTTTGAAGAACCGTAGAAGAATATAAATAATATAACTAAGACAATTGTGAAATACATATAAGACTATTATCGTCAATTAGAGATAATGACAAAAATTTATCAAGCAAGAGAAATAAGGACGCTCAAGAGAGAGACAATAATGTATGATAAAATACCAAAGGAAAAAATCATTTATCAACAGTTCAAGGCAAATATAAAAAAAAAAAGTATTGATTCACTGTTAAACAATCAATGTCAATAATACTTATCTTGTAAAATGAGTATTTTATTTAAAGAAATAAAACAAGAGTACATAAGGTATTTAATTTCACAAGAATTAATAAATTTTCACGAGAAATATCATCTTTGATAATTCAGCCTTGTTAATTGAGAATTGATAATTAATCTTTGATAATTCAACCTTGATAATTCAACCTTGATAATTCAACCTTGATAATTCAACCTCGATAATTCATCCTGAGGTAGCCTTCTCATATTCGTTCAAACTTCGTTACAAGTTGGATATTAACGAGGAATGATTTCAACTATAGTGCAATGTAATCTTTTCTGATGGTTTACAAGAGATGTAAACTGCTTGCTATCTGATTTACATATTTAATCTGACAGTTGTAGGTGATGCAGCATGTCTTAGAAGTGTCAACTGCAATCCACAGTGGCTGTATGGTGCAGCATTTGGATTGCTCCTGACCGAACCTCGGTTCGATCCTCTGTCTCTGAGTGTGTGTGTCTCGTGCGTCGTCAGGAGCTATGCAATGTTGCAAGACAGCAACAAATAGGGAAAATTCTGTGAGGGAAGGCAGCAAGTATCAGTGGCTGCTCGAGACACATAAACTGCCATTGATACCTTCTGCCTTGTCTCAGAGAATTTCCCCTCCTGTCTGTTATCTTGCAACATTGCATAGCTTCTGACGACACATGAGAGTGCCAATGATCTAGAGGTAAAGATTTCCATCCCCATGTGGATTGTTCTGCACGCACGCACACGCACACATACACGCACACGCACGCACACACGCACGTACACACACGCACGTACACACACACACGTACACACACAAGCACACGCACACACACACTATATATATATACATATAATATATATATATGTATATATTTATGACAAAAATCTAATAGAAAGTGGATAGAGTAAGCCACCCAAAAATTAAAAAAAGCTGTGGAAATTAAATTTTTGCATTTTTCAAATTAACAAATCAAATTAAGGTTTTAAAAATCAGATTGATTAAAAAAGCGTCAAAATCTGTTTTGTTTCCTATGTATCTATTTCAATACTTTTAAAAATTTCTTCAAATGTTTAGAAATTATTCCCTATATAAAACTCTTCAGGGATAACAAGCACATTTTATATTCCTAAACTCAAAGCATCTCAGTTCCATATATACAAACACACCACACTATAAGTGTTGTCCATAGGAAATAAATTCCTTGTTGAAATAGTGATCAGTCATGCTGTTGGTGCCCTCTCTCCAGACAGTCACCACACCCTGGCTGTTCAGGCCCGTGTTAAGAACATAAGAAAAAAAAAGCACTGTAGCATGATTACTGGTCCATGTAGATAACCGGTTCAGAGAACCGACAGGTTGATAAATTACACACTTGTGCAACCCTAGGCACGTCCAAGTTAGAAAGAAGGAGCGCTGCTGCAGGCCTACTGGCCCGAACTAGGCAAGTCAGAGTCACATCAGCCCACACCCACTCAAGTACTTGGCTAACCTGTTTTTAGAGCTACAGTTCTTTATTCACAGCTAGAAGGTATTAGTGTGAGTGTGTAGCTGGGACGGACGAGTGTGTAGCTGGGACGGACGAGTGTGTAGCTGGGACGGACGAGTGTGTAGCTGGGACGGACGAGTGTGTAGCTGGGACGGACGAGTGTGTAGCTGGGACGGACGAGTGTGTAGCTGGGACGGACGAGTGTGTAGCTGGACGACGAGTGTGTAGCTGGGACGGACGAGTGTGTAGCTGGGACGGACGAGTGTGTAGCTGGGACGGACGAGTGTGTAGCTGGGACGGACGAGTGTGTAGCTGGGACGGACGAGTGTATAGCTGGGACGGACGAGTGTATAGCTGGGACGAGGGTGTAACACAGAGAGAGAGAGAGAGAGAGAGAGAGAGAGAGAGAGAGAGAGAGAGAGAGAGAGAGAGAGAGAGAGAGAGAGAGAGAGGTGGGGGGGCTGGGCAAGCTACAGCTCTCAGTAATACACTAGAGACTAATTATCCTATAATTCTCAGACCAGAATAACTTAATTGCATTGCCTCAAGTTTTTCTCTCTTCGTCTAAATAGCGACTGTACTCTGGGCACTTTAGTGCAGAACTTGGGGTATATAATTCAAATTCTGATAAACGATTAATGGTGGTGAAAGTCTGTGCTCTTATTTCAGCAGTGGTTGCTGCATCTCAATTTGTTTGAATATTGAGAAGGCGGAATATAGCAACGACGCTGGGAAAAAAATGGAATTGGAAAATGCAAAGTTTGAGGCAAGGAAATGAAATTAACATGTTAGGACTCGGGGAAAAGGAAGAGATGGGAAGATGTAAGGATTAAATTTTATTTGCAAATGCTTAAGAGAAAGAAAATATGGAAGAAATGTGATATTTTTGGGTAGATAGGACGAAATGTTTGTAATGAATGGGGTAAAGAATTAGACGAAAGGGGAAAGAGGAAAAAATCATATTTATTTCGTTCATAAAGGAAGGTAAATGCAGCAGAAAGAGGATTACTCTTAAGAATAGTAAAAGTCCAAAGGTGGTGTATAGAATGTCAAGGGTTCAGAATACCAATTATTACCGGTTTCCTAGTAACCTTGCTGACACTCCAACAATACGTTATCCCTATGTATGATCGTTCTTATGTTATACCTGTGCCTAAATAAACTTATACGCCTGCAGGATACTCAAGCTGCTCCTTGTTAAAATCTAATATAATCCCTCACTCCAACATTTTCTGGGACAACCAATTACCAAGTCCTTAAACCCTCATTTTATAAATACTTTTTTTTTCGCCATCCTGGTCTGCTCTGTTATTTCGAAATGTTCAAACCACATCGACTATTTCTCCACCATTTAGTAATACAATCGTGTCTTATAGGTTATCCTTTAAAAATTCTTTAAATAATTCTCACCACAAGCGCACCCCACACGCATACAACATATACCTATACGCATACATACAGATGTGTATAAAGTTTCTGTCATTCCCATCAGGTTAAGCAGTGTATCACAGGTGTTACACCACAACACACAAGTGCTCAATCCAACACACTGGTGATGTTTTAGAGAACCTACTGCCTCAGTTCTCCTAATTTGCGATTGTGTGTCTTAGGTTCTCTTCACGTATCTTACTCCTTCTGACGTCTTGTTACCATGGTTGCAGTGAGGATTGTAAGTGCTAAGGCATACCCAATGCGGAAATCAATTTAGCTTGCAATGGGGACTAAACATTCTTGTACATTGCATACATTGCTAACCTAACAGGTAAAAATCACGTGCTAAATTCGACCTTGTCACTGCTTTTACTGTAACTTAGTAGGGATTCTGTACTCTGTGCTGTTCATCAGCATTTCTCTTACCTCTATCCATTCATTCGATCGTGTTACAGTGGCACATCTAATCTCCGTTTGGTGAACATGGCATCTTTTCTGACTGGTCATTAACAAGGTATCGGGAAGACTGTCCAGTGAGCTCTACATCTTATTCTTTGATAATGGCACTGCTGGCTCTGCGGAATCCGTCTTGTAGAACGTCAGATACATGTACGGTCTCGGAGTGAAGCTAGGACTACCCAAATCAGAGTCACCTTGCCGGAAGCCCGAGTTAGTGATCTAGCAGACGGTACTCTCTCTGGTGCTCCTTTCAGTTTCAATGCCATCGATCTGATTCTAAGAAAAAAATCGTATACCTCAAAAAGATAGAAGGCCGGACTGGAGACGTTAACACACAATACTTTCTTCCCAAAGTATACCTACTTCTTGCGATGTTCCGCAGCTGTCAGCCATCACGAACTCTAAGAATATGACACCTTAAAATCCATGTTCGAAATCGTCCTGAACTTTTCCTTTGATGACAAACAGGATGCAAGTCTCACTTCCAGCAAAACAAGAGGATTGGGAATACGTATAGACTCCTCAATTGACCAATGAACTTTATTCTTCTCCATAGCATCAAATAAGCTAGTAAGACAAATTTAAGCAGACGGCTTTGATGATTTAACAGCTGTACAAAATCTAAACTTCACTAGTGTCGTTACTGACTTCAGCACCAAGACGAGCTGTGATGCTGGTCTGCAAACTGTGCAGCACCATTGCAGAAAAAGTGGATAAAAATATGCTCGCTACTGCAACATGCATCAAGGAGAGTTTGTTATAAAGCTACGAGTGCACATTATTCGAGAGACTTCCTTTTAACAATTCCTGTTTCAGCAATGGGTACACGTCTCGACCCACTGACCCTCTGTACTGTAGTGGTTCTCTGCCTTGTTATCCCAGTTCACACTTAAATGTGAATGAATTGGAGGTAATACGTAAGTCGACTAATATGGTGTATTCAATCTAAACTGTTCAAATTCCAAGTACTGACTTAGACACAATGAAGTGAAAAGCGTCATAAAGAAGAGTCTCACTACTGCTGGGGTGCCAGTCAATCCTGGTAATGAATAAGACACTTGTGCAACATTTGGGTAACTTTATCCTGGAAACATTTCGTCTCTGAGTCGGAACTACTGGCTGGCGAAACGTTTCCAGAATAAAGATAACCAAATATTTCACAAGGTTTTCTGTGCAATGTATTCAAATCCTGGTAATCCTACTAACCACCCGGAAGTAGTAAAAATATTTTCTTGGAAGAGTGGCAGAGTACTAGCATGGGACTATAGCTGCTAAATTCACACTGACACCTGTATTTGTGTTTGGGAAACAGGGACTGCTGTTAATCACTGGGAAGAATTCAAACTCGACAAACATAGTGACTTGGGATATCTGTACCAATTTGTTCCAGTAGAAATATGGACCGTTGAACTCCGAGGAAAACGTGTATCATGCTTCCTCAAGGATCTGGGTTCCAGGATCGATACCATATGAGACCCAAGGCTCCCAGCCTTCTGTTCCAGTGTATCAGAATGATCATCCAGAAGGAAAATGCCTGCTGCATTTCTTGGCACCCATCCAGTTTCTTTGGAGTTGAAGGAGAGTCATATCCTGTTTTAAAACACTGTTCTAATGTATACATGTCTGTGCCAATCAAATAAACACTAGCCTAAAAATAATATCGAGTGGTAGAACAAAAATATTCAAACGTCTTGAATTTTCCTTGAAGCCATTCTAATTACTCAGTATCTATGGGTCTTCGTATATTGACTGGATAGTCTGTTAGGCGATAGTCCAAGTAAACCATACCACGGGCGGGGATAGAACCCGCGACCAGAATCATAAAACTCCAGACAGACGCGCAATCGTGTCATTACGATTTCGTGAGTCATAGTCCAAGTAGTATCCACTCGCTCGAGTTGATAGTGCTTGGACTATCTTAAAAAAAAAATACTTAAAAACTATACTGACAAACCTGCTACCCACCGTAGTTGCGAGACTTATGATGTTAGGTACAAGAACACAAATGCAGCTCGGTCATGACCAACGATGATCCATCTACAGCGATCTAACGAAGTGGCGTGACTAGCTCTTGTACCTTGTTGTCCTCTAGGAACTATTTACTGTGTGTTGACAGACAATTTGAATAAAGCCGTAAACTGCGCATTTCAGGCAGAAGCTGAAGGACTGTTAAGCAATTATTTGGTATGGCTGTAAACTGCACATTTCAGACCATACCTGGGTAACCACTTGCATATTAATTGCCGGGGCGTCACACATCTGGGATGTTACAGCCGCGTCACTGGATGACTTGATTTTGTTTGCATACATCCACATAAATAGCTTTTACCTGCCTTCCTACTTTAATCCCTCTGATGACATTATTTTGGATAAAAGCAAGTAGGGGAACCTTTAGACCGTTTCCTATGTGGTTATCCTATCTAACTAATATAACCTACTACTGTCATTCTTTTATAAATTTGTGTGTGAGACACCGGCCATCTCCCACTAAGGTAGGATGATGGGAAAAAGAGGAAATGCATCCACCGTCGTTCATTTTAATCACTTTCACGCCAGAAACATGCTGACTTGACAGTGTAAATGGCCCTCGGAAACATGCTGACTTGACAGTGTAAATGGCCCTCGGAAACATGCTGACTTGACAGTGTAAATGGCCCTCAGAAACGCACCAGCTCCACCCCTTCTTCAGAGTAGAAGAACTGCGCTCTCTACCTCCAAGTCTAAACACCCAACTTCCACAAGCCAGCTGGATGTTCTCTCCCCCAGCACTGTAAATTTTCCTTTCCCCTCCCTCCAACCTTCCCTGAAACGACCTCAACCCCTTCTATCTCCACCCCTGATTTACACATCCTCATAGCCATTTTATCTTCATGCTCTCTAAATGAATAAGACACTTGTGCAACATTTGGGTAACTTTATCCTGGAAACGTTTCGCCTCTCAGAGTCTTCTTCAGTCCAATGCGAAGAAAAACGCTCCACAGATCTCTTAATAATATTTTTGGAAACCCAACACCACCTAATTCTCTGAATAAATTAATATATATATATATATATATATATATATATATATATATATATATATATATATATATATATATATAGATTAAACTCTGACCATTAGTAGTATCGATGAGCGAGAAATATGATTCTTTGATGAAACTTGTGGCACTTTTTCGGAGTGACCAAATACTACTGACCTTAACGGGACAAAAGGGGAACCGCTGAGCCAATTTTTTTTTCTTCCTTTTGTGAGGCTATAAGATCGGTGGCAAGAATGGGAGGGAATAGATTGCATTAAGAAAGAGGAGAGTAAAACGTTGCGAGTAGATAGGAAGAGAATGGTAAGGTAGGTTAGTGTTATGTTATTTTCCCTTACTTTATCATCAGGGTTCTCCTACATGTACTAGTGTGGGGGTTAACTTTAAGTAAAGGTCTTATAGTCTAGGATGATACATTCATGATTAGCTGTTGTATCTGAAAAAAACTTCCCCAGCTTTCTCAAAAGGTTATTTAAACCACCCTTATAAAAAAATAGAATCTATTTAGAGGTATATACAAATCTTAATCATAACACCCAGGCATCTCCACACTTAATACCTCCTTTTCTCAACATCACTCCTACCCTCAGTGTCTTTACACACTATAACTCATAGGTTATGATGGCTGCTTCTATTTAAACCATATCCCTCTTACCTCTGGCATGCCATTCTGCCCAGAACAAATATAAGATAAGAGAGAGCCACCAGCTTCCTGCAGCCATCTTGGGAAGTGAGAGAGAAAGAGGGAGGAGCTTCTCCCACTTCAAAACACACAAAAACAAAAGACTGTCGGCTTGCACAATCTACATGCCCCCACAACACATCTTATTTACTTACAATGAGACATGCAACTTTATAAACTACTTATTTAAATGTGTGTATTTTATAACCTATTATATTGAGAAAATCAGGCTTGATTAGCTTCTACTTGGTTTTAAGGGTGACCTGCCCTCAAACCCTCATTAAGCAAAAATTGTGATCAATTCAATTCAATTAAGTATTCATGAATAATTGTTACTTAAATACTACATCAATACATGTTGGGTCCTATAGCCCATAACAGTTAGGTAGCCTGACCGCCTGACGTGGGTTTAAAGAGAGCGGTTTTTGTCACATAGTGCTGGGTGCTTTCATGTGGTGTAAATGTTTGTACTAAATATAGTGTACTAAATAACGTATTATTAATATTAAAGTTTTTCTTTATAATTTAATTAGTAGAATCTGATATTCCAAAAACTTATAGATAGGCCTTGTATAAAAAAAAATAATTGTTTTGTGTTCCTTTTTCCACGTATTCATGAGTTTAGTTAAGGGACATTTTAATGGACAGAATCTATATAGGACAAATATTTCTTCTCAAATTGTTATATCAGGCTCCTACAAATACTTTCACACATCTAACGGGAGAGTTAGAACCTGTTTTCTTTTTGATGAAATGGGGAATCACTAAACTCGTTGGGTTTGTTCAGTGCCTAGGGAATGGAAGAAAGTCAAGTTCGATCCAAGGAGTATAATATTAACTCCAATTCAATGATCAAGAGCTCTTCCCCAGCCTCACTGCACCTTCCTTCCCGTGAGGAATATGCAGTCAACTGACTTCTCTTTGTGCTAGAACCGGGATTATTTCGGAATCAGATTTACGCTTCATTAATAGCTTTTTATAGTTTATATAAAAAAAAGAACATCAGGAAATCTATTATCCAAGAAGAATCAAATTAAGAATTTAATCTCCCTCTAATATGACGAACAAGTAATTCAATTTGTTGTCAGTAAAAATTGGTTTTCAATAACTACTAAAAATTGCATTATTAAAAGGTATTAATTTAATTTCCGTCATGGGACTTCATTATTACGTTTTATTGCAATATTGTATGCATTGTTTTTTATGGTTTAAAATAGTTCTTAAATTTATTCACCGGATATGCATTTCTGAAGAGTAAGAAGATCTCGTGTAATTTGTACATCACCAATCAGCGATACTTTATTCTCTATTAACTAGTCACACAGAAGCGAGAAGGGAAAGGAGCCAGTATATATACGAGAGGTTGGGGGCGGGGCTGGCAGAACGAGAGTAGGTGGTAGTAGTATAATGGTAGAAATAGTAGTGGAAGTAGTAGTAGTAGAGGTAGTCTAAGGACATAAGTTTCATTCTCCTATGTTCGGGTTATTTGTGTATATTTTATTTTATAAACAGCGGACTGAAATAAATTCCCAATGAAAATACTGTATACTGTGAGAAACATCTCTAGATGTATGTAATCTTGCACAGGTAAGTATCCTGAAGTCGCAGGTTTTTCGAAAAAAATGGAGAAGGTACTGAAGTGACTCACGTCGAGAAAGAAGATAGATGGCGGAAGCCAAGGACGTAGTACATATTAAATGCATAAAGCAACATATTATTCTATCATAATTTCCAGAAATTGGTAATGTAATCAGCTGATAAATAAAAATATCAATACCAGCAATAAAGTAAGTTGTATCTGAGTATAACTGCAGTATTGATATATTGTACTGTTATTATTAAAGTAATAAAGATTTATTATTATTATTACCAGTATTAAATTTGTTGGGATCTAAATTAATTATACAACTAATGGATAATGAAAGGTAATCAGGTCTGATACAAACAAGAATAGGGTAGTTCCAATTCCTCGTATCAATAGCCCTTCCTCGGAATAAACTCTCCTGTGATAGCAATGCGACAAACAAAGCAATTAGTATAATATTTCTTGGGGGGGGGGGGATATTCCTTGAACACTGAGCTCATTAGCTTCGCCAGTGTTTCATATCTCGATGCTCCAGCCAGGAGGAGAGGCACATTTTGCAAAGCATAAGTAATGCATCAGTTAATCAAACTTGTGCCTCTGTTTCTTTGATCTCTCTCTTTTGTTACAGTATTCATCAAATACACGCTTTTCATAAAATAAACAAGCGAAACAATTAAAATCAGGATACATTGCTTTTTGACAATGGTATGAATTTTATATATATATATATATATATATATATATATATATATATATATATATATATATATATATATATATATGACCGGGGATCGATCCCGAAGCTCAGACCTAATTTCCACTTATTCCCGTTTGAATACCAGCCTTCACGAGCAGTTTATATATGAGTGAAAGCATGTAACAAGTGGTTTTGAATCATCAGTGCCGTAATTTGATTAATGATTCAAAACACTTGTTTCGTGGTTTAATTAATATATAGACTGCTCGTGAAGGCTGGTATTCAAACAGGAGTAGGTTGAAATTAGCTCTGAACTTAGCACAGCCACGTATGTCCTCGTACCATGAATCATGCCCAGTTGTAATGGGTTTGTGGTATTTTTAGGATTGTTGGTCCAGTGGTTAGAGCGTCGCGAACGTTGTCTCGGTTCCCACAGGGCGGAACAAGGTGGCACGGGATCGATCCCCTGTCGTGTGAGTTCTTATTGATGGATTTGGTAATAAACACAAACGCAGTTTGGTTGGTAACTTATATATTAGTGATAATAATGGGAGAACACTCAGAGCCTCTGCCTGACCTGTCTACTCTGCTATCCTGTCTTGAACTGAACTCTAGTGAGCGAGAGACGCTCACGGCACTCAAAGGGTGACCTATGACATGCTAGATCAGCAGAAAGACTAGTAACGGTCAATCATCACGTGAAAGGCTTGTGATTCACTAACGGTTGGTAAGATACAAAATACTACTACTGACATCCCGGCCATGCTGCAGTTTGGGTAATGATTATATATATAATATATATGGGATGGGGTCCACCTCTTGTGCAAATTGTGGGACCCATAGCCTCGGAGAAGTGGATAAAAAGGCTTCAAGGAAGAATATTTGGATTTCTTCCTGAAGCCATTTGAATATTCCACTTCTCCTACCACCCCATCTTTTCATTCTGTTTTTTTTTTTACCAGTAGGTCTATTTTATTACATAATATGGTAAAAAGATTTAAGAGATACATTGTTCATATAAAGATGGCATATACAGTACATGAGGTGTGAGAGATACATGTCTAGTACATATTGTTACATGTTTGTCACTGATTATAATGCGAAAATCTCATCCAGCTGGGGCACGTGCCCAAAATATAGCATGCATTACCCCTCTGAACAGCAGTGCTGAGTCGCACGAACAAAAAACTAGCTGCCCTAGGATCCCTAGGATCCCTAGTTACCCTGTTGAGTATTTTGCCCAGCTCCTTGAGAAACTTAGATGCACTCTTTCCCCATGAGCCAAGGGTCTCCGAGCTTATGGGAACAAACCTATAATGATGGGCAAGTTCTCCATATTCTCTCAACTTTTGGGATTCACAGAAGCTGGCAGCTGCCCCTCCTTCCTCCCTGGTGTATTGGAGATAGGTATCAGCCAAGGTAGATGCACATGTGTAGTCCCACACCACCTGCTTGCCGTCTGTCCAGGCTTGAAGGGTGATACCATCTGGACGCTTTTGGTTGCCATCAGATCTGCATAGTTGAGGTGGCTCCCTTACTGCTGGGCATCCGGCTGTTGTGAGGCTCCTCTTGATAATGTTATTAACCTCTTCATGTCTTGCAATCTTTCCCTCGGATTTACGACACACAAGACCATGGTACCCGAATCGGTGTGCTGCTTTACTGCCACAAATACACCTGTGTTCGGCGAGAATAGGGGCGGCAAGTCGAAGGGCAACACCAATGTGGATGGTCTGTGGGTCGAGGCGTGTGCCAAGGCTGAAGTTGGGAACAGCCAACAGAAAGTCCCCTGCATTATTGGCCAATGTTCAGTGGCTCCATCTGTCAACGTGCTTACACATTCGCAACTCTTGCTAAACGGGAACTTTTCCCACATGTGGCGTCATGAGGTCCTCCCGAGCACTACATGTACTGTACAACACACACTGGTGGCCGGGAATCCTAGTCATTATCACACGACAGGGCACCATGTGTGTAGCTCACTGGTGGCGTAAGATTCATGCCAGTATCCTGCCACATGATCCCAGGAATTGGAGCACCTCCCCTTCCTCGGATTTAACCTATTTTCATCATATTCCTCTCATTCCACTTATTCCCTTACAGTATTAGCGATTTCATGTGAGAGTATAATTTCGCGTGAATAAATACTTTCATACGAGTAAATACTTTCATACGAGTAGTATATACTTTCATACGAGTAGTATATACTTTCATACGAGTAGTATATACTTTCATACGAGTAGTATATACTTTCATACGAGTAGTATATACTTTCATACGAGTAGTATATACTTTCATACGAGTAGTATATACTTTCATACGAGTAGTATATACTTTCATACGAGTAGTATATACTTTCATACGAGTAGTATATAATTTCATACGAGTAGTATATACTTTCATCGAGTAGTATATACTTTCATACGAGTAGTATATACTTTCATACGAGTAGTATGGTATATCTTTCATACGAGTAGTATATCTTTCATACGAGTAGTATATACTTTCATACGAGTAGTATATACTTTCATACGAGTAGTATATGCTTTCATACGAGTAGTATATCTTTCATACGAGTAGTATATGCTTTCATACGAGTAGTATATACTTTCATACGAGTAGTATATCTTTCATACGAGTAGTATATCTTTCATACGAGTAGTATATACTTTCATACGAGTAGTATATCTTTCATCGAGTGAGTATATACTTCCATACGAGTAGTATATACTTTCATACGAGTAGTATATACTTTCATACGAGTAGTATATACTTTCATACGAGTAGTATATACTTTCATACGAGTAGTATATACTTTCATACGAGTAGTATATACTTTCATACGAGTAGTATATACTTTCATACGAGTAGTACATACTTTCATACGAGTAGTACATACTTTCATACGAGTAGTATAGCTTTCATAGGTGTATATACTTTCATACGAGTAGTACATACTTCCATACGAGTAGTATATACTTCCATACGAGTAGTATATACTTCCATACGAGTAGTATATACTTCCATACGAGTAGTATATACTTCCATACGAGTAGTATATACTTCCATACGAGTAGTATATACTTCCATACGAGTAGTATATACTTCCATACGAGTAGTATATACTTCCATACGAGTAGTATATACTTCCATACGAGTAGTATATTTCATACGATAGTATATACTTCATACAGTAGTATATCTTCCAAGAGTAGTATATACTCATACGAGTAGTAATACTCATACGAGTAGTATATCTTATAGAGTAGTAATACTTTCATACGAGTAGTATACTTCATACGAGTAGTATATACTTTCATACGAGTAGTATATACTTCATCGAGTAGTAATACTTCATACAGTAGTATATACTTCATAAGTAGTATATACTTCATACGAGTAGTATATCTTTCATCGAGTAGTAATCTTCATACAGTTAATTTCAAGTAGTATATCTTCAATAGTAATCTTCATATAGTATATACTTTCATACGAGTAGTATATCTTCATACGAGTAGTATATACTTTCATACGAGTAGTATACTTTCATACGAGTAGTATATACTTTCATAGAGAGTATATACTTTCATAGAGAGTATATACTTCATAGAGAGCATATCTTTCATGAGTAGATACTCATACGAGAGTATATACTTTCATACGAGCAGTAATCTTTCATACGAGTAGTATACTTTCATACGAGAGTATATCTTTCATACGAGTAGTATATACTTTCATACGAGTAGTATATACTTTCATACGGAGTATATACTTTCATACGAGTAGTATATACTTACATGTATATCTTCTCGGGTAGTAATACTCATACGAGTATATAGCTTCCATCGAGTAGGATACTTCCATCGGTAGTACATACTTCCATCGAGTAGTACATGACTTTCATAAGTGTATATCTTCATCAGTAGTATATGCTTTCATAGAGTAGTATATCTTTCATACGAGTAGTATCTTTCATACGGAGTGAGTTATCTTCATACGAGTAGTATGACTTCATACAGTAGTAATCTTCATTCAGTGTATAGCTTCATAAGTAGTAATGACTTCATACAGTGAGTATACTTCATACAGAGTAATCTCATACGAGTAGTAAATACTTTCATCAGTAAGTAATGCTTTCATAGATGTAAGTATATGCTTTCATCAGTGTAGCGGACTTCATAAAGTTATCATCTTTCATACAGTAGTACATACTTTCATCTGTAGTATATCTTCATCGATTAGTAATCTTTCCATACAGTGAGTATATCTTTCATACAGTATAATACTTTCATAACGAGTGTAATGCTTCATACGAGTGTACCCTGCTTCACTTATGTAAACAAAGTAAGTATAGAGAGAAATGACTTCATAGAGTAGTTACATAGCTTTTCATAAGATGTAGTACTGATTTCATACGAGTGAGATAGCATATTTCATAGAGTATATGCTTCCATACGGAGTATATGCTTCATCACTTGGTAATACTTCATAGTGTACACTTCATACGAGTAGTACATGCTTTCATCACAGTGAGTAATGCTTTCATACATGGTATATGCTTTCATACGGAGTACATGCTTCATCGGTAGTATGCTTTCATACGAGTAGTACATGCTTTCATACGAGTAGTATGCTTTCATACGAGGTGAGTTTCTATCTTCATACGAGTAGTAATGCTTCATACGAGTGTAATGCTTTCATACGTGTATGCTTCATCGAGTAGTATATGCTTCATACGAGTAGTATATGCTTCATACGAGTAGTAATCTTCATACAGTGGTAATGCTTCCATCGGAGTATATGCTTCATACGTGGTATATGCTTCCATACGAGTAGTATACTTCCAGCGAGGTATACTTCCATCGAAATTATGCTCATACAAGTTGAGTAATGCTTCCATCAGTGGTTATGCTTTCCATACAGTGATATGCTCTAAAGTGAGTAATGCTTTCATAAGTGAGTATATGCTTCATGCAGGTATATACTTCATACGGGGTATATGCTTCATACGAGTGGTATATGCTTTCATACGTGTAATGCTTTCATCAGTAGATATGCTTCATCGGTGTATTACATATTTCATACAGTGTAATGCTTCATACGAGTAGTACTCATGCAGTGTATATGCTTCATGCGAGGGTAGCTTTATTTAAAATCTTTCATCAAGTGGTAATTTCATACGAGTAGTAATCTTTCATACAGTAGTATATCTTTCATGAGTATAATACTTCATGTGTAATACTTCATACAGTAGTATTATACTATTACACTTCATAGAGTATATGCTTTCATACAGTGTCATAGTGGTAATCTTTCATGCAGTTATACTTTCATAGAGAGTATCTTTCAGAGATGAGTAATAGCTTCATCGGTATAATAGACATCCATAGAGTGTACATGTTTCATAGGAGAAATACGTAGTATATGTTTCATACGAGCAGTATATACTTTCATACGAGTAGTATATACTTACATGTGAATATCTACTGTGGTGTGAGTATACCAGCCCTGAGCACCACAAGCGGTGCCATGATAGGATACTACCCAGGAGACAGTTATTCCACAGCTCAGCCACTAAGTTTGATAAAGTTGAAACTTCGCAAAGTTTGATTTAAGAGTTTAAGATTTTTGAGGAAAAAGTGATTAAAGACCGAAGTTAAATGACTCTTAAAATTTTCATTTATTGTTATAAGCATTAAATATAAGACCTGTCAGATTACGTGAGTCGCCAAATACAAAAAAAAAGTGAGGTAAAGACTTTAAATTCATAAATAATTCCGCTTAAAATTAACATTAATTAGTAATAGTATATGCATTTTTCAGGCTGAGGCGGACTTAAAATAAATTTATCAATTTTCAACAGTCTATAACACGTATTTTTTTTTTTTTAGTTATTCGAATTTTAACAGCCAACAGTGCTGTAAGATTTTATTCCCCCCCCCCACACACAAAAAAAAAAAATGCGCACAACAGGTCTGTCATAGCTCGGAACCCATGTTCAGCTTTAGTGTTAAAAAAAGAAGATAGAGAGAGAAAAAAAAATGACGCCTTCATAGTAAATTAACATTCCAGGTCTTTTTCTCAGTAAGATACCGTAGTACTGAAAGTTTGAAGCCGATCAGAAAAGGCATTTTGAAGTTATTGCACAGAAACCAATATCCCAGTTTGTTCAACACTATGGACTAATTGACACCTGAAAAACCCACAACCCAATCCAACCTTCCTTATTTGTGTAACATGCACAAGCATCAAAAATTTGAAATTAATCAAAAGTGTTATCACTGGAAGGAAAATGGTATCCTAAGTTTTTGTAAGAAAAAAATAACTTTGGACTTAATCAGCTCAGTAACAAAGAAATAATTCATTACGAAAAATATGCAAGTCGTGAAAGCCTTAAGCTTATCGAAGTCATTCAACTAAGATCAATAATCCCAACATTTTTAATTATGTTGTAAAACTGGCAGAATTGCCGTACTGAGCATTTACTTCCACTAGTCACACTAGTGGTTAAAGTTTGAAACCGTTCAGAAACCACATTAATGCATGAAAAATAGTTCCCAATTACAAAAAGCGACTTAAATATCTGTAAAGTTTACCGAAGAATTGACACACCTGCATTGAAAGTTTGAATCCAATCAGAAGAAGTGATCTTAAGTTATAGCACGGTTCGTAAATCTGACAAATTGGCACCTACACGGCCCAATAACGGTCCGAAAACAGGAACACAAATTTTAAACTTTGAGCTTCCTAGAATACACATTTTCCTACCCTTCTTGATTAGTTTTCTGACTTTTTAACAAAATACCTGATAATCGGTCGTTATATTAGGTATTGAGCAACAATAGTTTGTTGAAGACGTGTAAGGATATCTGAATATTTGAGGCTTCCTGGTTAATTAGTTATGCCTAATTATGCAGCATTCTTACTACTTCAAAGAGAGGAAATTATAGTTCCCAGCATCTTAACTAAGTCTTTATGGTTTAATTATACTGATAAATTATGAAGTGAAGGATGAGGGAGCTAAGAGACCAGATGGTGTTGATTACTGAAGAGGATGTATTAATATCTGTTTTTAGTCTGTGCTTCATGGCCCGGCGTGTTGTTGTCTTCTTCCTCAATGTTACTAACATCTAATGGTTATAATCATAACTATAATTTTTAAAGGGATGGAGGGGTAAGCCAGCGGGAAGGCCTCTGTCAGGTGACCAAAAGCCCCAGCTGCGGGTCATCATATGACAGACTCGCGTCAGGAAACACTTGTTCTGTTTCCTGACAAACCTTACCTAACCTAATCAATGTTACGGACACCACAGAAATCTGAAATTCGCTTTAGGTCATTCGGTACCGCTGATGTAGATATGGTGATGGTAGAACAAGCTATCTGGTATCCAAACACGACATGTTTCTGTCAATGTTTAAGCTAGACTGCCGCCCGTGTAATGTACTTTATACGTTAATGTTTAAGCTAGACTGCCGCCCGTGTAATGTACTTTATACGTTAGTAATGTAGTTCTCTTCACTATGTTATGAGTAACTAATATCGGTGAGGTTTTCTTGCTGTGTTTCACTTTGTTAGAGAAACTTAGTCATTCAAGGGAGAGTCCTTGACCCTGGTGAGGGGTTCATAATCCAAGGAATTGAACCTCACCACCTCTTTCCCCGGATCATTCCTGGTTGTCTTTAGCCGGAGATTGATCATTGTTCTACTCAGTGATGTTTTCTTTCGTAATCATAATCTAATTTAGGTACATTTGTAGGGAAGGTACACCAATATATTTTCTTACTTCATATTTTTAGTGTTATATAGTCTCTGGTTATATCAGGTCAGGTAGTGTTACATAGGCTCTTGTTATATCAGGTCAGGTAGTGTTACATAGGCTCTGGTTATATCAGGTCAGGTAGTGTTACATAGGCTCTGGTTATATCAGGTCAGGTAGTGTTACATAGGCTCTGGTTATATCAGGTCAGGTAGTGTTATATAGGTTCTGGTTATCTCAGGTAGTGTTTTATAGGTCTTGGATGTCTTGTGATGCTTCCAAAATGTGCTATTGAACATAAATATATTTTTTTCTCGATTTTTGTTGCAGTTAGCTTTGATTTTTTGTAATTAAGTGAACCGTAAAATGTTGGCATATTCTATCCACAATTTTTTACCCATAATAAATGAGAATTTACCTAAATTCTGAACTTTTAATATTTATGTTTTTTATCTGCTATTGAGATGACAAGAATGGGAAGGAGAAGAACAAGTATAAAAAAAATAGTGGGAACGATTAGTAAAAAGACATGAAGAGAGAGATAAAGGCTAAGTGGCCTAACCACTTTGGGCTAATTTTAAGTAAGTGTTTTCTGACATGTAGTGAAGATTTGTATGTCTCAATGTACATATACGGAGAGTTTGGTTTAATTCCAGTTTTAAGGATTAACATGTCTAGAGTGGTGTTGCAGATGTATCTTCAAATGAAAATTTCATGTTTTGAATTTTAGTGTGTGTGTGTGTGTGTGTAGAGAGAGTGAACGTAACTTGAATGATGCTAAGGGAGAGCCAGCGTTAGAATGAGAGTGAGAGCGAGGGAGAAGTGTGTGTGTGACAGAGGAATGGAAAGTCCTTTATGTGAGCTGGGAGAGTCTTTTGTGAGAGCTAGAAATATTGTGTTATGGAGAGAGAGTGAGTGGAGGGAACAGAGGGGGAGAGTGGAGGGAACAGAGGGGAAGAGTAGAGAGAAAAAGAGAGGTACAGTGGAGGGAAGAGAGAGGTAGAGCGAGGTGAAAGAGATTGGGTGAGCTGAAGGAAGTGTGTTGTGTGTGTTAGTTTGTGTTGTGTGTGTGTGTGTGTGAGAGAGAGAGGGAGAGGAGGCCTGGGGAGGGTCATCACACTATCTGCTGGAGCAGTGATCGTATTTCACACTTGGCCGTCGTCAGTGTTACCCAACTGTTGGGGGTTTATACATAATAGTAAGTGATGGAGGTGGAATGGTGGAGAGAGATGGTGGATCAGGGAGGGAGGAATAGAGAGGATGGTTGCAGACTAGGGATGGGAAGGGGGAATGATGGTAGGAGAGGAGGTGGAAGGTCTTATACCAGAAAGTGAAAGGTGGTTTTGGGAAGAATTGCTGATATTTGGTAAAAAAGAGGAATTGCTGATGCTTTGCCGAAAGTAGGAACTGGAGGAGGAGGAGGAGGAGGAGGAGGAGGAGGAGGAGGAGGAGGAGGAGAGGAGAAGGAGAAGGAGAAAGAGAAAGAAGAGAGGGAAGAAAAGATGAATAGCTGGGCAAGGGGCGGTGATGAAGAAAGAAAATGGAAAACTCTGTGACTGATGTTGTTTGAAAGCCTTGGCAACAATGTTAGTATTTCTTGTGCTACGAATCACACACCACAACAACCTGGATCAGGAGCTATGGATCACTCCCTCCTTGTTTACAAAAAAAAAAAATATGCCATTTCTAACGGAATTATTATTTCATGCAAAAATTGAGTTAATACATTCACCAACTTTTTTTTTTAATCTAAAACATCTTGTCATAACTGTAGTTTCATCAAACACTTTACAGTGTAGGTGTCGACTTCTAGCTCCAGGGCCCACTACTAATTAGGTTGTAAATATTTGATCAGTTTAAACTCCAGCTTAAGGGTCTGGCAAATTGACCTCAATCTTTAAAAGTGTTTGAAAGTTGACCTCCAGTGATTTGGAATCTTCAAGGTGTTGCGTTATACACGGGCTGTTTAGCCTCGGAAGGATGTTCTCCTCTTATTCTAGGGCCTCTCGTGAGAGTTGAGGTACAGCTCCTTGGGGTCTTGAGGATGAGCTGAAGCTAAAGGAATGTTGTGTGGCTGAGGTCCCAAGAGTAGAGGATAACCTTTCTCAGTATAATTATCAGCGATCGAGATTCGTATATAGTTAGGTATCCCATTTTCCTTTTTTTTCCTTGGCCGTCGCCTTTATTGTCGTCTTGGTCATCATGGTCTTCTTGATCTTCTTGGTCTTGGTTTTCGTCTTGGTCTTGGTTTTCGTCTTGGTCTTGGTTTTTGTCTTGGTCTTGGTTTTTGTCTTGGTCTTCTTGATCTTTTTGGTCTTAGTTTTCTTCTTCATTAAGTTTATTACTGAGATATTACTCGCCTTTTTTGATCGATCCCACACTTGAGATTCTTTGTAGTTTTTGTTGCTTCCTATTTTTTTCGATTTTAGAATTTTTTTTTGAAGGGACACTAATCTAACTAGGACAATAACAAATTGGTAGACCTGTGCCAGTTACTATTCATATTATCAGACCAAACATGATTCTTTTAGTAATCACAACTGATAACGAAACACTGGAAGTTATGCGATTTATTATTCTTTGAATATTTGCTTTACATATGTTAAAATTTCTCAAACACTTTTAAAGTTTTCACTTTCATTCTAGAATGTTATTGTCTTCGGCATAGGTTCAAAAAAGTATAAAAACAATTATCTTAAGTTAGAAAATTAGCCTTTTAAGAATACTAAATATTTTTTTCTTAGGGGATTGTTACTTTGGTGCAAATTTCTCCACTCCTGCATTTTAGATATTCATAAGAAAAATACATGTTTACTTCTTAGCAATATCATACACTATATAAATTTGCGATATTCTGTCCAGCTGTAAAATCTCCTAAAATGTCAAATTTCATGTATTATTATTGTTGTTTAATATATGTTATCTATTTATCATGACCAATTAGTTGAAAAATGTAAGTCGCGACGCCATGACTCGAATAATTCGCAAATAATTCTTCTATGGAAGAGAACATTTTAATCTATGTTTCAGCTCACTCTGACTTATCAGCAAGGAAAACCGAAGAAGAAATAGTGAGAAAATCAGAACGCAGATGATAGAAAGTTAGGAGAAAGGTTAAGTGACAAAAATACGAAGAAAAAATCACGAGGTATTATTGTAATTATTATTGATACTACTAGCAAATATAACGCAGAGAATCAGTAGTTTGGAAATTAGGAGGAGGTGCAGGGTTACTAAAAGTCTTATCCAGAGGGCTAAGGAGGGGTTGTTGAGGTGGTTTGGACATTTACAGAGCATGGAACGAAATAGAATGACTTGGAGAGCGTATAAATCTGTAGTGGAGGGAAGGCCAAAAAGGGGTCGTCCTAGGATTGGTTGGAGGGAGGGGGTAAAGGAGGTTTTGCGTGAGAGGGTCTTGGACTTTCAGCAAGCATGCGTGAGCGTGTTACATAGTAGTGAGTGGAGACAAATGGTTTTTAGTGCTTGATGTGTTGTTGGAGTGTGAGCAAGGTAACATTTATGAAGGGATTCAGGAAAACCTGCAGGATGGACTTTAAGAAGTACAGTGTCTGTAGTGTGAACGCGCCTCTGGCAAGACAGTGATGGAGTGAATGATGATAGTTTTTCTTTTTTGGGCCACCCTACCTTGGTGGGGAAACGGCCTGTGTGTTAATAAAAAAAATAATTACTAGTAGTAATGGTAGTAGAATATTAGTAATAGTAGTAGTATAATAGAAATAGTAGTATAATAGAAATAGTAGTAGTATAATAGAAATAGTAATAGTAGTTGTAGAGTAGTAGATTTTGACTCTTAGCAGCTTTAGCATACACTTAAAGGAGATGCCATCTCTGCACATTAATTAAGGGGGTGGACTGGTAAGCCAGTGAAAGGCCTCGGTCAGATAACCAAAGGTTCCAACGGTAGGCCATCATATGGCTAATACCCACGTCAGGAAACACTCGTTTTGTTTCTTGACCAATCTTACCTGACCTTACTTCTACTCATTTTCGAAACCATGCAAGATATATGTAACACAGTCTTACTTTTGCTTATTGAATTGACTCGCGAAATCGTAATGACATGATTGCAAACAAACCATACAATGTAGCCAGCTGGCCCAGTTGCTAACGTGTTGATCTGGAGTTTTATGACTCTCTGATCACGAGTTCTATCCCCGCCCGTGGTATGGCTTATTGAATTGGCCACAGACGATTTCCTTCTACTGTGAGAAAGAACTCTTACTTCTGTTACTCGAATGGGTCGAAAACAGACAAAAATGCATTTATACTAGAATCTTTTATTGACGATATTTTGCCCACGAAGAGAGCTTTAACTGATAAAAACCACTGTGGTCGAAATGTTGATAATAAAGGATTTCATATACTGTAACTGCATTTGTGTGTCTACCGTTATTACCTTTGCAGCCTTTTAAGGGTGTTAACATTAACAATGGATCTTTTTAAGGGTGTTAACTTTACCTATGTAGCATTTAAAGGATGTAAATATTATCAATAAATCCTTTTAACGGAGATATCATTACCCAAAGTAGTCTTTTAAGGGTTTTACCATTACATATACAGCCTTTCAATAATGCTAACATTCCCTATACAGCCTTTTAAAAGTCGTTTTTGTATTATAAGCAATCCCTTCTTCAGTGGAATATTCAATATGAAAAATAATGCGTCGTTCAAAACATATCCAGCTACATGTTTCACCATTTCCCTCAATAACAACACGAAGCAAATATCACGACTGAAGTTATTTAGCTTAGTTTTCAGTTTGTTTAAACACTGTTGTGGTCTGTGCAGAAAAATTAACCAATTATCACGCGCCACAAGGCGGAAAAAAGGTTTTCAAGTGCGAACAGAGAGTGGGAAGCCATCAAGCGCCTATAAAATACGGAATCAGTTAATCACGATTTGAGTGCAGTCAAGTGTTTGTCTTAGCAACAGTGAAATATTGACTTAAGATGATGGGTTGCACACACGAGTGGTTGAGCGCAGGATTCGCATACACGAGGCAACGGGTTCCATTTCCTTCCAGAAAGTCAAGAATTTTATTCCTTCCTTACTTCAAATTAACTGTTGCAAATTAGTCTTTCTCGTGAGAATTTCAATTTGACAAACGGCCGTTTGCGATACTTCATCAGTCTTCCGAAGGAATAGATGTATGATGTAAATGCATCTGTAATATTATGAAAATCCTACTGTAAGATTAAAATATTGATTTTCTGATGCTCATCCTCCTCTTACTGCCTCCTTCTAAGTCCACCTATTCTTGTCTCCCCTTGGTAAATTAGACACATATGCAACACTTGGGTATCTTTATTGAGGAAACGTTTCGCCACACAGTGGCTTCATCAGTCCATACAAAGGAGAATCGTGAAGAACAGGAGGAGTTGAGGTGGTCAGTTCCTCAGTATTGAGTTGATGTCAGTCCATCAATCTTGAATAGAATACAGCATATGTGCGTAGAGGAAGCTAATATACTGTAGACAGGAGAGGTGCAGCAGTTGTAGGAGGTGTCACATTTGTCCAATGTGGAAGTAGGTCGTGCCCAAGGAATAGGCAAGCGAAGAAATCCCTGTATTATGATACCAAAATGTTGCAGTGTCAGACAGGATGTAAATGAATGGTTCAGAGAACCGACGAGTTGGTAAATTAGACACATATGCAACACTTGGGTATCTTTAGTGAGGAAACGTTTCGCCACACAGTGGCTTCATCAGTCCATACAAAGGAGAATCATGAAGTACAGGAGGAGTTGAGGTGGTCAGTCATTTACATCTTGTCTCCCCTTCCTGTCTCCTCTTTTATCGAAGTCGTTTCATATTAGACACAACAGGTAATAGTTACACCATTTGTCTTTGAAACGTTTTTATGTCAGTCTTCCTGCGAGTGATGCTGTATTTTGTGATGCTGTATTTTGTGATGCTGTATTTTGTGATGCTGTATTTTGTGATGCTGTATTTTGTGATGCTGTATTTTGTGATGCTGTATTTTGTGATGCTGTATTTTGTGATGCTGTATTTTGTGATGCTGTGTTTTGTGATGCTGTGTTTTGTGATGCTGTGAGTGTCTTGTGCTGCTGTAAGTATCTAAAGATTCCGAGAGCATCTTGTGATACCTTAAGTATCTTTGATCCTTTCTGAGAGTCCTGAGATCCAGTGAGTACCTTCAAACCTGTGAGCTTCTTATTATATTATATTTTATGATGAAATGATTATCGATCCTTCGTGTACCTGAAGTTCCTCCGAATATCTAAGTATATGTTGTTTTGAGTACGTTGCAATTCACTTTTAACCGATGAATATATATGTACCTCCCTATATTAAAATATATATATATATATATATATATATATATATATATATATATATATATATATATATATATATATATATATCGTGCCGAATGAGTAAAACTTACGAATTTGGCTTAAATTGCAACACTCTTCTTGTCGAAGATAATAGACTATGCTCTATTGGGATAACAGTGACATGGTCCTCAGACAAATAGAGAAATTATAACCTAACAAATCCCCAGGCCTGATGAACTATTTGCAAGAGTATTAAAGGAATGTAAAGAGGAACTTAGCAAACCTTCGGCAAATCTTTTCAATATATCACTACAAACTGGTATAGTGCCAGACAAGTGGAAAAGGACAAATGTAATACCTATTTACAAGGCAGGTGACAGGTCCTTAGCTTCGAACTTTAGACCAATAAGCCTTACCTCCATAGTTGGTAAATTTATGGAATCAGTAATTGCCGAGGCAATTCGTAGCCATCTTGAAAGGCATAAATTGATTAATGAATCTCAACACGGTTTTACTAAGGGGCGTTCCTGTCTTACGAATTTACTAACTTATTTCACTAAGGTGTTTGAGGAGGTAGATCATGGTAATGAATATGATATTGTGTATATGGACTTCAGTAAGGCTTTCGATAGAGTTCCACATCAGAGGCTATTGAGGGAACTTAAGGCACACAGAATAGGAGGAGAATTTTTTTCCTGGTTAGAGGCATGGTTGACAAATAGGCGGCAGAGAGTTTGCATAAATGGGGAGAAATCAGAATGGGGACACGTCATGCTAACGGTTCCTACCCGGCATAATGCACCGACGTAAAAAGACCCCCCTGTATGGTATGCCTTTGATTTTCGTCACGGCATTATGCCGAGGCGCTCATCCGGCATAATGCAGTAACTAGCACCGTACCTTTGAGAGGAGATGCGATAAGGCTCCTGGAGCAGCGAAGAGGCGGGGCCAGGAACTGTGAATCAACCCCTCCAGCCACAATTAGGTGAGCACATATAGGCGAAGACATACACACTTTTTAAATGTTTTTCCTCCCTATTTCCACCTCTCACCTTTACCCGAAGGCGCTTAAGTCAACGGAATATATGATGAGGTCTTTCCCACCCTGATGAAGTTCTGAAGTATTGAACTTCTTCTTTTAGTCAATTTTGATTTTTTTTTGTCTTGGCGATAATCTGAAGCAAACTTCTGAATATTCAAATTATTTCGTCTTGACTTTCTAACACTGTCAAAATTCTTTATTCAGAACAAGTTACCTCTCAAAATGTTTGACCAACATTAACCAGGACATAACACAGTAATTTTATATTAATTTGTTAGATCGTGCCTCGTCCTCTTTATCCTGTGCATCCTGTTAATTCTGTTCATCTTGTTGATTCTGTTCATCCTGTTGATTCTGTTCATCCTGTTGATTCTGTTGATTCTGTTGATCCTGTTGATCCTGTTGATCCTGTTGATCCTGTTGATTCTGTTCATCCTGTTGATTCTGTTCATCCTGTTGATTCTGTTCATCGTGTTTATCCTGTTCAATCTATTTATCCTGTTCATCTTTCATCTATGGCAGGTTCTCAGTGCCTCCTGCAAACTCCTCCTATAAACTTATAAAAAGTAATGTTATTTATTACAGACACAAAGAGACGTTGGTATTTTCATTGGAGTGTTTTCCATAAGTGGCAAGTTGTAAGGGTAATTTCAAGTGATTTCTAGACCCATGGAACAAAAAATATGGGTAATTTATATAATTTTAATGATGCACGTTTTCAGGAAAACAAAATTGAATACTGCTGTTAGATTTTTTTTATATAAATTATATGTTTTTTGGGGAAAATTTTCTGACTTTGCTGTACATTCTGAATAAATTTATTATTTTCCGGCTAATGTGTGAAATTTTATATAGTCATATTTTTCATTAGCTCATTCTTGAAAATATCTGGTGGATATTTTTTCGAGATTGACTAGAAAGCTGAAAATTTAGGTATATTATAATACGGCCTTTCATTTGTGAAAGGGAATTTTTAGATTTTTTTTTTTTTGAGAAATTTACCAAATTAACTGGACGCTCCCCTACGAATACATATTAGGCATTAATAAGGACATGATCTCTGCTAAAAATTTAAATAAGCAGTACCCAGAGCTTCATTAAATCTTAATTAAAATGTACTGAGATGCATGTTAGTTCAAAACGAATATCACTTCATCAAATATACATTTTTACTCACACCTCACCGTTCATTAAGCTGAATAAATCTCTGGAATTATACATTATTTTAAACAATTTGTAAACTAATATATACGTCTTTAGAATGACGCTGTGTTGACGTTAAATATTCAAACTATGGAAAAAAATGTTTGGTAGAAATATACTGTGTACAGAACAAACCTTTGTTTATGTACTTCATTTTTCTCTAAACACAAAAACAAACCACGGAACGGGTGGGGTTTGAGACTATGGTGAGTGAGTCGTAAAATTTCATGGCGTTCAAACCCCACCCGTTCCGTGGTTATTACGATTTCGTGAGTCACTCTAAACAGAGCTGTGCTGACATGCTAAAGCTCTGTTTAGAGTAAGACAGCCCTGATTACGCGGTCTCTCCAATCTCCTCTTTCCTAAACGTAGCTGCGTAATCTATACTCTTTCAAACAACTACGGAAGTAACACGTCACTACGTGAGAACACTGTTCACTAATTCCATAAAAACATTTTCACATGCTCTGTGTTGTTGGATGTTATGGTCCTCTCTTTTCATGACGCTGAATGTTTGGGTTGTACAAGCTTATAGCTCCTTGTTAGGTTTAAAAAAAAAAAAAAAAAAACCCTACGCCTCTCAAGTTTCGCAAACCATGTATAATCATTACCAACTCATTTTTAAGTAAAGAATTTCCAGTTATGACTTGTGTGTGAAAGGATGATAGGGGTGGTGGGGGAACTTGCATCACACTGTTTTTTTTTTCTTTCTAACAAATAAGGAATAGTATGCCATTTAACTCTTTCGTTATAGATATATAGATATATTGTATATAGCACATAATACGCTCTTGGGAAGGTTAAGCATAAAGAGTACAGGAAGTACATGGAGTACATCTTGCTGCTGAAGCTAGAGTTTCACGGAATCAGAGGCCACGCTCACATGAAGTCCCAACTTACCAACAGCCATCAGAATGACTATTAGCTACACAAACCCATCATCCTAAACTTTAAACACAGTGGTGCCACGGTGAATCGATTATTCCTAGTGAAAAGCAACAGAACTCAGACACAATACGAGAAATGAGTACCTCTTTTGGTATACCATGTGCCCGACTCAACCTACCTAGGTACTCCGTGCAAATAAGGGGCCCTAAAATTTGAAACTCCCTTCCAAACAATGCAAAATGTTTCCCATCTGCCACCTTCTTTGAAAATTTAGTTAAAAATCAGCTACTTGTTCTGAGCTAAATCCTGCTCAAATTATGTAAAAAGTCAATTAATCAACAGCAATCGTTTGATCCAAATCATATTAGAATTCATAATATTCTCAATATCGCCAGTATATTTCAGCATTATTATGTTCTACTTCAGTATATTTCATTACAAGTGCTGTACCAGCTTGTTAAATAAGATTCCAAAATGTCATAAATCATTAACCCAATCATTATATAAAATGTTCAAGATTGCAAGCCACTTAAATGATTGTTCAGTGTAGTTGTAAGTTAATTTTAAGACTAAAATACTCAGCATAACGAAGGGTTTTCTATAAAGTAGTTTAAGCATGTAAATTCATCTTATATCAAGTATTTAATATCCTTTTCAGAAATAGTTTGTCATTGTCGCTGTTAATGTTTTACGTATATCAACTGATACAGGCGTTTTCATACAGCTGTCATTACGTCTGTCTAGCAATTGCTTACGGTTACCTCTGTTCATGTATAATATAACGTATTAGTTACATTGTAACAAAATTTTGTACGAATTCAATTTTTTTTCCCGGCGACTCGAAGTACTCCCAAGTTAAGTGACTGACTAAAGTTTTATCAATCAAGTCATCCCGCCTTAGTTGGATACTTCCAACCCCTCCACATCCTGCAGCTTCAGAAACTTACGCAGGGAATGAATTATGACACGTCATTATAGCAGCATCCCACAGTGGTACAACCCCAGACAACGTCTGTTTCTTGTTCACTTTTATCATCTGTGAGTTATTGAAAACCGGTATGCCAGTGGAAGGCCTTGGTTAGGTGATTAAAAGCTCCAGCTGTGGGTTATCATATGACTAAGACCCGCGCCAGGAAACTCTTGTCCCGTTTCCTGACAAACCTTACCTAACCTTCTGAAGGTTTTCTCGGAGATTCCATTTACCTGGCAAGTCAAGTGACAGCCAAAGCCTTACCGATCGAGCCCCCTTAGCTTGATGAAAGGCTTTCAAAACATAGCCAGCTAGGTAGCCAGCTATTAATATTATTACAATTCTTACTATTCTCAGCCTGTAAGTTATCGTAGCACACAACTTTGCTGATTTTTCAGAAAAGCAGCTCTACTCAGTGACCAGCAATCCTGTTAATTAATTCACGTTCTGTCTATTAAATTACATCAAATTTACTACCCTGGCTTATTGATTTCCTTATTTTAAGCTGAATGCCATTTTTCATGCGTTCAGAGATTCGCTTGATGGATATGGATTACGTAGTTAACACAAGCTACAGGTAATATAGCTGTAGGATAACCATTTAAAAGCAACTGAGTTCCAACTATGTTTTAACATCAAGCAACTCACAGCGGTAAAACATTGTGGTGGTAACTAGCTCTTGTCCCCTACTGTCATCTGTGAGCTATTTAGTGTAATGAACGCTTGTAGCCGTTCAAGATGCTATTAGAGATACCTGAGAGAGAGACACACACACACACACACACACACACACACACACACACACACACACACACACACACACACACAGACAGGCAGGCAGACAGACACAGGCAGAGAGGCAGAGAGAGAGAGAGAGAGACAGACAAGCAGCGAAGCATAAGAGGTAAGCAAAATTCTGAAGAACCCTCGTAGATGATTGTTATATATTCTTTTGTATAATCGGACAATGATGAATTAAAGCCATCGTATTAAAAAACTGTCTAGGGAGAAGCACCAAGAAATTTCAGTGAAGCTCATCAAACGCAAGCAATGGATTTATTGCATTTTCCGTAGGTAATACTACAAGAGCCATATCCAATTCTATATCCTACTTTCACTAATTTACTCTCTTAATTACTCCTCAATTTTCTTTTGTTATCTCTCCCTCTTCTTGTAGTCCATCCTATTTTTTTCGTTGTCTCTTGTGTCATACTCATAGAATTTTCTTCAATTTTCGGCTTTCTCTTTTTTTTATATATTGCGTCCCTTCCCCAAGCTTCTTCCTCCAGTGGCAAAGCCAGAGACTGGCTATTGAGGAAACCAATCAGGGTAGTTGGGTTTCCATGACGTCACCTCTTCTCCAATCAGCAGAATTAAATTTTCATGACGTCAGACACTCCCTGGTATAAGCGCCAATCAGTGTGATTCAATTTTCGATGACGTAACGTTCTTGTCTGCTAGGAACCCAATCAGACTAATGGAATTTGGGAAGAACATTTTTATACAAGGTAAATAATCAGGTTAATGGATTTTTTAAGGCATAAAATTTATTTCAAGCTGGAGTTTTCGTTTTTGCATAGAAGCCTCTTTTAATATTTGGGAAAGAGATATAACCATTTGAGCGTTTATAAAGCACTCGTAGAATTATTAAATTTAATCGTCTGAGCTATTTGACCTTCGTGTGTGTGTGTGTGTGTGTGTGTGTGTGTGTGTGTGTGTGTGTGTGTGTGACTCACCTAATTGTACTCACCTAATTGTGGTTGCAGGGGTCGAGACTCAGCTCCTGGCCCCGCCTCTTCGCTGTCTGCTACTGGGTCTCTGCTCTCCCTGCTCCATGAGCTTTATCATACCTTGTCTTAAAACTATGTATGGTTCCTGCCTCCACTATATCATTCTCTAGTCCATTCCACTTCCTGACTACTCTGTGGCTGAAGAAATGTTTCCTGACATCCCTTTGACTCATCTGAGTCTTCAGCTTCCAGTTGTGTCCCCTTGTTTCTGTGCTCCCTCTCTGAAACAACCTGTCACTATCTACCTTGTCAATTCCCCGCAGTATTTTGTATGTCGTTATCATGTCTCCTCTGACCCTTCTTTCCTCCAGTGTTGTTAGTCCTATTTCCCTCAGCCTTTCTTCATAAGACAGACCCCGGAGTTGTGGAACTAACCTTGTCGCAAACCTTTGCACTTTCTCTAGTTTCTTGACGTGCTTGACCAGGTGTGGGTTCCAGACTGGTGCTGCATACTCTAGTATGGGCCTGACGTATACGGTATACAGTGTCTTGAACGATTCCTTGTTAAGGTAACGGAACGCTTAGAGTTCATTCTTGAGTATTTCATAAACACAAATCCTCACTTTTCTCAAGTGGCTAGTTTTTAGGTCTGTGTTTTTTCTTCTTTTCTCTTCACCTCTTATAGCCCGACTACAGCTCATGTTTTTTCTTAAGTTTTCTTTGTCTTAAGTGAAGATAGATTATTTATCCATTATCATACTATGACCATGTTATCTTGTTATAATTTGTTGCACCGACGAGTCTTAGCAATCCACTAAGTTGAACAATTAAACAATTTTGCAATATTTAGCTCTGGTGGTCTGGTGGCTAAAGCTCTCGCTTCACACGGCGAGGGCCTGGGTTCGATTCCCAGCCAGGGCAGAAACATTGGGCGTGTTTCTTTACACCTGTTGTCTATGTTCCCCATCAGTAAAATGTGTACCTGGGTGTTAGTCGACTGGTGTGAGTCGCATCCTAGGACACTGACCTAATCTGCCCGAAATGCTCAGCATAACAAGGGACTTTCTATATATTAGTATGTCACTGATGTCAGCTAGGCCTGTATACCATGTACATGTACTTGTAGTAAACAAAGATATTATTATTATTATTATTATTTATTGTTGTAAGGTTTCCCCAACAAGTGGCTTCCTCAGTCCGATACAGAGGTGAATGGGGAAAGATGAGGTTTGTGAAGTAATCAGTCCCTCTGCCTTGAACTGAACACGTTGACTCGGTCCTCATTTTTCACCATTCATCTCTGTTGCAAATGCTTCTAATTCTTCAACTTGTCAGTTTTCTAAGCCATTTACACTAAATTGTTACATTCGTTTATTACGAATGATCGAATCATTGACAAATGATTCAGAAGTCACAAGATCGTGATGTACTGTAAGTTAAAAACTTGTGTCCAGAACAGTATCTATGAGTGGCAATAACCTTTCTTGTGAGAAGTGTTTACTGGTTGGGGAATAACTTTATCAGCCTCTGTAGTGAAGTGGAAAGACGCTGGTCTGGAGACCCGAGGATTCACATAAGAACATAAGAAAGAAGGAACACTGCAGCAGGCCTACTGACCCATGCGAGGCACGCCCATTTCACTCCCCGGCTTAGACCTGACTAAATGGAGTTAACCCTCTCCAGGTAGTCAGGTTACTTCAACTTATAGAAGGAGCACGGCATAAGACCTAGTAGCACAAGCTAGTCAGGTCCAACTCACACCCACTCATGTATTTACCTAACCTATTTTTAAAACTGCACAACGTCTTAGCTTCTATGACGATACTCGGGAGTTTGTTCCACTCATCCACAACTCTATTACCAAACCAGTGCTTTCCTATATCCTTCCTGAATCTGAACTTTTCCAACATGAAACCATTGCTGCGAGTCCTGTCTTGGTTGGATATTTTCAGCACGCTATTTACATCCCCTTTATTTATTCCTATTTTCCATTTATACACCTCAATCATATCCTCCCTAATTCTACGCCTTTCTAGAGAGTGCAAATTCAGGGCCCTCAGTCTATCATCATAGGGATCGAGTATCGGCATGCCACTGAATAATTACAGTCGCTTATTACTAATTTTTGGATCATATACCTGTGTGCGTGATGTAGATTATTAAACATAGATGTGTCCACCTATAGTGTAACTTGAGAGGATCCATAGCCTCGGAGTAAATAAGATGGCTCTTCTGCCTGAGGATGTTTGAATATTATACTTCTTCTATCAACCCATCTTTTATAAATGTGCATGTATATATGCTTTATTATGCAATATGGAACATAAATGACACATTGATGTTACATAGATGTTGGAGTGTAAAATACAAAACTGATTTACGGATACATTACAAGTGCACAAATAAGTCTTTCAGCAATCACCTATAAGAACATAAGAAGGAACACTGCAGCAGGCCTACTGGCCCATGCAAGGCATGTCCAATTCTCCCACCGACTTAAGCCAATGTCCTGACCTAGTCTATCAAATATCTCGTCTAGTTTGTCAGAGCTAAGACATATACTCGAGATACATCAGGCATTTCCCCTCTGAACTGCATCACTGATGTGTATAAATATTGGTAGAATTACTGACAATATATTAAGTAAAAGGACACAAATGCAACTAATGTGACATTTTATTGTGGCAACGTTTCGCTCTCCAGGAGCTTTGTCAAGCTGTAACGACTTGACAAAGCTCCTTGAGAGCGAAACGTTGCCACAATAAAATGTCACATTAGTTGCATTTGTGTCCTTTTACTTAACATCACTGATGTGCCAGAGCAGAGAACTAGCTGCTCTGGGATCCTTAATTGTCCTGATGAGTCTTTTTTGCTTAGCTCCTTCGGGAATTTGGATATGATCTTTCCCCATGAGCCGAGGGTTTTTGAACATATGGTAAAAAATAAACTTTTAATGATAATCTGGCAGCTGTCCCTCCTTCATCCCTACTGTACTGGAGATATGTGCATGGAGATATGTACGGGAGATATGTGCATCCACATATATCTAGTACTATGTAGGTACCATGGCAGCGTTCGGTTGCTATGGTACCTGCATAGTAATGGCAGTTAGTTCCCTTATTGCTGAGGATCCTGGTTATTAAAAGGATCCTCTTGATGTTAACCTCTTCATATCTTGTGATTTTCCCTATGATCTATGGCAAACAAGACTATGGTATCCCAAGCGGTCTGTCGATGCACTGCTGCAAATACGCATGAGTTCCGTGAGGCTAAGGGCGGCAAAGCGAAGTACAACAGTGATACGAATGATCTGCAGGTCGAGGCGTGTGTCTAGAGAGGAGCTGGTGAAAGCCAAGCAAAAAAAAAAAACAAATCTCCCACGTGAGTGTCACTCACTGCTAGAAGGGAAGTTCTGTCCCGTTCAACACACACATACGCATTGATGTTTGTTGCTGGTAGGAACAGTTATTATGGAAAAGCAATTTGCAAAATATACCAGTTCACCTTGTATATCTCTAAGAGGAATAATAAAGTTTTACCAACTCTGTTTTAAATGGAAATTAGAAATAAATCTAAATTTATCAGTTACATTAAATACCGATGTAGAAATCGGAAGTTAGTTATTAGACTGGCGATCAGGAATAACTATCACCTATGCTACGCGGATTCGGCGCTACAAGGATGCCAGGGCCGTGCGTCAACGGCAGCCAGTAGCAAATGTGAGTTACACGACTGGATTCTCGAACTGTCATAAGCGCTAAGCAGTGTATTCGCCAACTGAATTACAAACCAGAATAAGGTTATAAGTCTGAGTGAGGACGCAAATCAGAGTGGAGAGAGAGAAGCCACTATTAAGACAAGTTAGTGTGAGGAGCCACGTTCGTGTGAGGATACAAACATCGAACTCATCTCGAAAGCTAAAAAAAAAAAAAAAATAAACCTACTCCCCCAAGCCCTCATGAACGGAGAAATGAGATGCAGATGAATTTGTGCAGATGTTGCCTGTGTTCATATGCATAATGCAGGGAAATACTGTGAGATAAAACGCCCACTTTCTACACCCCCTCTCTCTCTCTCTCTCTCTCTCTCTCTCTCTCTAACCTATTCGAATTTTTCAATTATATACACGACCCTAGGATGAAAAGGTCCCTATAGATGTAGTAAATCTTTATTTCGTCCCCTCCAAAAATCATTTGACAATTTGACAAAGTACCCCATCAAAGATTACTGGCGCCAGAATCTTGGTATAGGTTCCATCAAGGAACCTCAAGTGAGGTTCCTTGATGGTGAGGTGCTCTTGATCTAGGGAATTGGTTCTCTGCTCCTGTTCCCTGAATTAAGCCTGAATGCCTTCCATAACCCCCCAACCACAGGCGCTGTATAATCCCTACGGGTTTAGCGCTCCCCATAATAATAATATTAATAAAAATAATGTTTGAATGACTGGTTCACAAACAGGAAACATAACTGTACTTGCAGGAGATGTAACGGAGTGGCTAGAAGTAAGGAGCGGAGTTCCCTAGGGATCGGTTCTTGGTCCAATTGTCTTTATAGAGTACATAATTGAGTTCGAATTGGGGCTGACTTCGAAGACAGCAAAATTTGAGGATGTCACCAAATTAGGGGGAAAAAACCCCAGCATCCATGGAATATTGTTTGAATATTCAGATGGAACCAGGACGTGGGAGATAAGTTTCAACTTGGACAAGTAAAGTGATGCATTTTGGGTATAGCAATCTCAGTGAAAAGTACAAAATGTTTGATAGAATTCTAACTGAAACAAAAGAAGGAAAGGACCTTGGAGCAGTTATAAGCTATGACCTTTAAAGTACCAAAAAATGCCCATCCGTGAGGAGCAAAACTAAGAGAATGCGAAGTTTCAGAGATAGAAAAGTCGAGCACAAAACACCAGACGCGTTATTGACTATATCGTACAGGTAAGACCGTAACTTGATTACGCCTTTCAGTGTGTGTACTTCCAAATCCTCTTGTTATCTCCCAACTGCCTTTTCCAGTCTCTCTCTCTCTCTCTCTCTCTCTCTCTCTCTCTCTCTCTCTCTCTCTCTCTCTCTCTCTCTCTCTCTCTCTCTCTCTCTCTCTCTCTACACAGGGTTTGGCAAGGATAGGTTAAGGATCCCTAGCTTTATTGACAAGCTATTTACAAGTTAATGGTTCCTAACTTTATTGACAAGCTAAGAGCTGTTACCTACATCAGCTCATTTGAAAGCATTTTTATTGTTATGAGACATACAAGTTAGGTACAGGATGAAGTTGGAGCCATCTGTGGGCCAGCATTTTCATTTGATCAAGTGACTTTATCTCGTTGACATCATACTGCTTTACGAATGAGTTCCAGACTCGAGTCATCTTGAGGATAAAAGATCTCAGATGAAGTGATGTTCTGGAGAAGGGTACAGCCAGAGTGAAATTGCTGCTTTCTGCCCGTCTTGTGGTATAGAAGCTTCCTTCTCGCTGTCCTCGAAGTGGAACCAAGTGTGGTACTTTGACAATGTTGGCCTTGTACATAACAGTAAGGCCGCCCACATCCCTCCTGTGTTGAAGGCTCTGCTGAAATGACAGAGCTATCCAGGATGGGTCCATGCGAGAGATGAGATGTCTTGCTCTGTTCTCTACTGTCAAGCAGTCGCAGATGGAAGGAGGGCAGGCAAACCAAGAAAGTGAAGCATACTCAAGGTGTGAACGTACTTGTGCCTCATACAGAATCTTGCAACCCCCACAGGCTTCCTGGCTGCCTTGTTTGCAAGATTTACAACGTGGTACTTCATGGTCAGTTTGGAGTCAAATTTCACCCCAAGGATATCAACTTCTTCCCCAGGTACGCTCTCTCTCTCTCTCTCTCTCTCTCTCTCTCTCTCTCTCTCTCTCTCTCTCTCTCTCTCTCTCTCTCTTTCAGGCTCTCTCGCTCGCTCTTTCTCCCTTTCTTTCTCTATTTCCTCTCTTCATGTCACAGTGTTGCAAGGATAGGCTAAGATTTACTTTATTTTACAAACTAAGAATTGTGATCTACTTCATTTCATTTGAAAATCTTCCCTAACTTTATCCATCAAGTGGCTCTAAATTTATGCAGCATTGAAACCACCTTCATTTTACATAGAAATCCACTTATATTATTTCTTCCAGTAATGAAAAAGTAACTCTTAAAACTGAGAGTGAGGTAATCTACAAAATTAAGAGACAGATTTAAATAGAAAAGTGTCTTTTGTCAAATCTGTGCCTTAATTAGGCAATTTCATCTCAACCAGAAATTAATTATTTACTCAGTTATTTAAAATACATAAATATTAAAATTTACTTATGAAACAGGATCAAGTGGTAACCAAACATGATTTCATTTTTTTCCTTTGACTTTATTTCATTAATGTCTGGACGCAGTGAGAATACATTCCCAACTCGAGTCATTCTAGGTATCTAGGGAGGAATGATCGCAGATGAAGTAATGTTTTTGAGCAAGGTATAGCTAGTGTATTTTGGTTACACTTCACGCTAACCGTGAAGTGTAACCAAAACTGTCAGGCCATCATCATCATCTCCTGTATTGAAAGATCTACTGAAATTACTGACCCATCCAAGCTAGGATTCAGACGAGGAATAAGTCGCCTTCTACGGTTCTCTATTCTGCCCAGAAGCCGCAGATGAGATTGGGAGGGCAGGCAATCCAAGAAAGTACGTACTCAAGATGAGAGTACGTACGTGAGCCTCGTACAGAATTTTAACGCCACTGTTGTTAAGCAGGTACGACTTATGCCTTAGTTCTGTTAACCTCTTGGCTGCCTTGCTTGCAAGATTTATCACGTTATTCTATCTTAGGGAGTCAAATTTCACTCTTACCACAGCTCTAGCATTAACATCATGCTCAGTAGCAAATGCAACCTGTCATGGTGTACCCAAGGTTTATATACGCTAACCGTATATAAACCTGGCTCCTCTTGGTATGTAACCAGTGTGTACTAACAATTGTATTAGTGGAAACTTATTACAAACTTTCAATGACTCACTATACCACCGGTGGGGTTCGAACCCGCGGTCAGAGAGTCTCAAAACTCTAGACCGTCGCGTAAGCCACTAGGCCAGCTAGCTTCAATAATATTCATCCAACAATAAGATTCATACTAGTGCCTTACGCGACGGTCTAGAGTTTTGAGACACTGACCGCGGGTTCGAACCCCACCCGTGGTATGGTTTGTTTGCAATCGTGTCATTACGATTTCAATAACTCACTTTAAATACAGTCGAGTATTATGCCGCACATTAATTGAACGCGCAGTTTGTATGAAAATGTCGAGAATACCTGGTGAACTATGGCCTCTCAAAGTTTCACCAATTTTCCATTTCAAAAAGTTATTTTCACATACATGTATATTACAAATACTTAGAAAAAAAAAATTATATCCCCTCAGGGAAGGTTCCTTGACGCTGGTGAGGGGCTTTTGATCTAAGGAATTGAATCGGTGATCCAGTAACTGAATGCCGTCCATCCCTCCCCACAGGCGCTGTATAATCCCTACAGGTTTAGCGCTCCCCATGATTATAATAAAAACTATCATTCCTGCCTGCAAGCGGAGGTAATCCCGTCAGACAGCAGGATTATCACACCGTCAACCAGTATTATGTCGGTATTTGGGATTCGCTCTATCATGGTCGTTGTGCGCATAATAATTTATTCATAATTCTTAATGAGGCTCCCGGTAAATTCAAACGGGACTATTTTTTGGATATTGAATGGTGGTTTGACAAACACGTATTCATGTTTATCTCTCTCTCTCTCTCTCTCTCTCTCTCTCTCTCTCTCTCTCTCTCTCTCTTTCTTTTTCTCTTTTTTCTATCTTTCTTTCTTTCTCTTTCTTTTTTTCTATCTTTCTTTCTCTCTCTCTTTCTTTCTTTCTCTTTCTTTTTTTCTATCTTTCTTTCTCTCTTTCTTTCTTTCTCTTTTTTTTCTCTCTCTCTCACGCACGCACGCTCCTCGATTTTAATATTAAGTAAGAAATGGGACTTAAAGAAAAGTGTCCTGAGTCCTTGCAGCGAACACGAACACGAACGGACGTCAGTCACCGTAGTTCGTAAGAAAAAATACGATTCTACCTGGAGACTAATGATGCAAAGCCGACGAAAGGTGACTAACGACACAACTGCAGAGAGGAACTTTACAGAGACGTTTCGCCCGTGAAAAAAGGCTCGACTCAAGAATGAAGCTCCACTCTGCGGGTTTTTTTCGCCCACTGTCTTTCTTTTATTAGTGACGGGAGTTGAGCGATATATGGGAGTCTGAATCTAATTTGGGTCCCCGTAAAGGATAATCACAGCTTTCATTAAACTGAAGAAGCGCCAGATATTATCGATATCAATGTGTATAAATGTGGCAAGACTGTCATTTTTTAATATAATTGAAGATATATGACACGCTGACGATGTTGAAACTAGTCTATTGTACAACGTTAGTGCCGAGTTAACCAAAGAAGTCGGAATAATAGAAGATAACAAAACCAACAGTGACACTCTGGTGAAACTCACTGTTCAAGGTTCCTTGACGCTGGTAAGGCTCGTGATCTAAGGAATTGGATCTGTGCTACAGTTCCCTGAATTGAACCTGAATGCCTTCCATTTCCCCCACCCTCAGGCGCTGTATAATTCCTACAGGTTTATCGCTCCACCATAATAATAATAATAATGGCGAAACTCAAAACTATCACTCCAAAGCTTTCCAACTATTGTTCTCTTGTTGTCATCTTATTGTTGTCCTGTTGTAGAGGATTGCTAAAAAACGCAGGGTAATATTATCCGCTTAGTACGTATTAATTTCAGCAGTGTTTATATATATATATATATATATATATATATATATATATATATATATATATATATATTTATTTATTTATTTATTTGCTAAATGGTCAATCAAATTACTCTTACCATTTATGTTATTTTTTTAATTCACATTTAATCCATTAGGAGCATTCATAAACAGTCAGAAATTTTAAATTAATGGACATGAAAAAGCTAAGCTTTGGTATGGAACCCCATTACATTATTGTGCTTGCTGATGTATTAACATTGCTCTCAGAGAATTAGTTCCATATCAATTTTCTTTGGTACTGCTTAATATATACTTGGAGTTTTTCGAAACTTATTGGTGCTAGACTAAAACCCTCTGGAATAACGAGGTACATACACGATGAAACTCTCTACTATCTGGGACAATAAGTGGAGTAATGTGTCTACTTTCTTTACACGAAATCCATCGCTTAAGACTTTTCTTCATATTTAAAGTATAAATTAAAGTTAATAAACAACCTTCTTGAATGTATTAATGAGCAAAAGGGAGCAACAAAATGAATGCACAGTATATGGAGCACACCCTAAATTATGTACATTTTTTAGCAAACCCCCACAAAGTCAAGAAAAGCATTTTGTTCAGGCTGTTCCCAAGAGCATAACGCATTTGCATACCAAGTTTCTTAAATCAAGAAATTTTCTCTATTCCAGGAAATATTCAGAAAAATTTGGATATCCTGACTCTTCCTTCAGGAAGGTTTACACAAAACTAAACAAGGCTATTAAGAAGTAATTCCACCGTCCCTTTCAGAAAGAATCAAAATTAAATAAATTATCCATTGGTGCTGCCCTAACTGCAATAAAATCACAATTCAGTACATCTCAAGGGTCTTGAGTTATTTTGGACTGTATAGAAGTCAACATGTTAATTTCATGGAAAATATGAAAGTCTGGTTTTCATGCAGTAATTTGTGAATTTTTCATCCGGTAAGATTCAAACCTTCAATGTTGACGTGTGTTACTTAGATGACGCTTTGGATTGTTATTGGAGTGTATAGGTGACAAATTGCTAATTTTATTGAAAATTTTGTATTTTTATCATAATCAAATTTTCAATTGAAGTTTTGAGTGACTCTGCTTATTGGCTTTCAACTCTCATAGCTGGAGAATCCTACTTAATGGAAGGTTCAGACTTATTTTAGGCTATGAAGGGGCTAATTAGTCCTTACTAAAGAAATATAGATATAGGTTTTCTAATATTAACTGCCTTAAGGGGCACATAAGTTCCCCGTCTCTTAATATCATGTTTATTTTTCCCCTATAATCTACCTTGTCTATAATTACTATCGCATTTGCTTTGTCTGCTTTCGTAAGGTTAAGTCCAGGATCATTCCTTAATTCATGGTATAACTTAACAAATCTTTGAGGACAGTTGTGTTGCGGAGGTCTGAGTGAAACTCAGGGGTAAATAAACATGTTATTAGGAGACAGGGAAACTTACGCGCCTCTTAAAGACCCGTCTTACGATCTGTATGACTTGTCTTGGAGGCGTAGAAGTACACATAGTATGGAAGACGACGGATATATATTTCGGATCTCGCAGCGACCTTAACAGATCTAGTTATTTTAGCCCTTAGATCTGATGATGATAAATCTAGTTATTAATTGCTTTTTTTTTTTTTTACTGAATTTATCACTAACACGATTAACTATAGTTGGTATTCTATTATTATTATTAATTGTTACCCCTCAAGGGAGGTTCCTTGATGCTGATGAGGGGGGCTCTTGATCTAGGGAGTTGGATCAGTGCTCCAGTTCCCCGATTTAAGCCTGAATCTCTTCCATACCCCTCAACCCCCCCCCCCACAGGCTCTGTATAATCCCTACGGGTTTAGCGCTCCCCATGATAATCTATTATCATTAAAAAAAGAAAACACTTATATTTTCATAACCTTTTATTGCATTACATACAAAATTTCTTTATTTCTTCCTATGTATATTTATAATCGAAATACAGAATTTTCCCCACATAATAAACTAAGTTTACATGATTAAAATATGACTGTGAATAACCAGCAGCAGTCGGTTCATCATTAAAGTATTAACAAAAGTGAACTATACCCGTTCTCCGGCTTCCCAAGGAACCCGTCGACACGGGGAAACTTCCCTCACTTGTCCAACATGAATCACAAGCCATCGACCATAAATTATGAATCACGAGCCATAAACTGTGAAGTATGAATATTGCCAGAAACGGTCGTGTTGGTCTTTAAGTGTGTACTTTATGCTCCTCTTGGGGGATATAGTTAACTGTGCCTCTCTAGTGTATAGGGTTTACTGTGGTCTACTGGTGTAAACAGTGTCTGTACTCCAGTGGTGAATTAAGTTTACTGTGTTTCAGTGGTGTATACTGTTTTCTCTGCTCTTCTTATGTACAATATATAGTTATCAGTTTTCTTCTACAATAGTTTTTGAGCTCAAGTTATATAATAATCATTGCTCTAATGTGTATAGTTTACTGTGCGCGTGTGGTGTATATAAATTATATAAAGTGGGTATTTGTTTGTGTAAAGCAACCACGTGTTGTATTCAACAAATCTTCAAGAGCTTGGAATATTTGCAGAAATGAATATGAAGTCAAGGTAGACTCGTTCAAGGGAACGACTCTAGCTTTAACGAATCTACTCTTTTCTGCAACATTGCAAGCTCCTGAAGATGTGCTGATTGCAACACAAAAGCCCTAGAGTTATTCAACTTACCCCGTGGTTGTTTTGTATCTTGCATCCCTTGTTCGCGATTATTTCGTGTGTGTGTGTGTGTGTGTGTGTGTGTGTGTGTGTGTGTGTGTGTGAAGGCGCTCTCCAGCTTGAAGAGGTCGGCGCCTCCCAACTTAAGGAAAGGGGGCGGCGGCCCCTCCAAGTTAAAGCCATTCACTCAGCCCTAGGGGAGTGCACGTATTGTGGTGCGGGTGAACCACCGCTCTAGCGTATATAGCTTACTGAAGTTCTCGTCTGTAATACGTTTTATGTAAGCCTCTTGAGATGAAGTGGACATCCTGAGCCCAGCCTGAGCTCCGGAGGTCATACAAAACCATAGTGATTATAGTACCGCAGGTTGAAGTTGGGGTGAAGAAGGAGGGGGAAAATTGGAGAGAAAATGGTGATTTCCTTCAATAATTAATTGCTGGCACCTCCTTCTCATTGGTAAATTATAGTAGATAAGCCAGAGCAGGAAGGCCTAAGTATTTGACATAAGCAAAATAGGATAGTTAGCTTTTAATATTTTGAATTCTGGTAGGTTCTGCTTTTCTGGGTAGCGTCGCCTGTACTATGAACGGTAGGTCGTCGACTATCTAGTAATAGTACATGCAATTCCACGTACTTCATGTGATTGATTCAAAAGATTAGAAACAAAGCTTATAAAATATTACATTTTAATGTCTAAGAAACAATATTAACTTAATATGGGATCTGGGCATATTAAAGTATAAAACTACATGAGGCTAGGAACTTGAACATCCAACAGGCTTACATAAGAATATAAGAAAGAAGGAACACTGCAGCAGGCCTACTAACCCATGCGAGGCAGGTCCATATCACCCCCCGGATTGTGTGAGCGTGCTAGACAGCAGTGAGTAGAGGCAAGTGATGTTTTTATGATTTGATGGGTTGTTGGAGTTTGAGCGAGGTAACATTTATGAAAGGATTCAGGAAAACGGTTAGCCGGATTTCAGTCCTGGAGGAGAAAAGTACAGTTCCTGTCCTCTGAAGAAGGCGTGGTAATATTGCGGTTTGGTGGGTCAGCTGAACTGTGAGGTTGGTGCCCCTCTGGCAAGACAATGACTGAATGAATTACAATAAAACTTTGTTGTTGTTGTTGTCAGGTCACCCCACCTCGGTGGGAGATGGCTGGAGCGTTAAAAAAAATCTGATAACTTTCAATACAATACTTATTAAGTGATCATTGCACGGCTGATTTATTCACTACATTGCGTATTTCTTCCCTAAATCTGAATTTCAGAAACCATATATGCTAAGTATGCTGTACAAGTATACATACAGACTCGACTCATTAAATCGTAGGCTTACAACGATTAGGCTATTCTGAAAAAAATTACGAGGAATATTTACCACACCCTAACACAGGTACGCCTCGAAGGACAGGTATTTTTTGCTATACTCTGTTGAATATAGTTTGCTGTAGTTCTCTGGTGCATAGAGTTTACTGTATTGTATAAAAAAATTCAGTGTTGTTCGTGTGTAGAGTTTACATGTTCCTATGTTCGTATGTACAGAGTTGACTGTTCTTATGAACAGAGATTGCAATAGTGTTCGTAGGTACGGATATTACAATAGTGTTCGTAGGCAACAGATATTACAATAGTGTTCGTAGGCAACAGATATTACAATAGTGTTCGTAGGCAACAGATATTACAATAGTGTTCGTAGGTAACAGATATTACAATAGTGTTCGTAGGTAACAGATATTACAATAGTGTTCGTAGGCAACAGATATTACAATAGTGTTCGTAGGCAACAGATATTACAATAGTGTTCGTAGGTAACAGATATTACAATAGTGTTCGTAGGTAACAGATATTACAATAGTGTTCGTAGGCAACAGATATTACAATAGTGTTCGTAGGTAACAGAGTTCAGTGATCGAATGTACAAAATTTAGTGTCCGTATGTACGGAGTTTAAACGAGCTATTGATTAACAAACACACACTTCCAAATTACCATCTTTTCTTTTCCACTGACTTCCTGCTTAAAATAATACTATCTCTATGTTCTTCTAATCACAACATTATCTCTGTATTTTCCTCTGTCACGTCTTCTCTTCCGACGCCTTTAACACCTTCACAATTGTTATTTTTTTCGTGAGGACACTGTTGCCGTTGTTCAGTAAACGAGAACGCTCTGAACTAATTTTTACATTAAATTCTGTGATATTAATTATATGATAAGGTTTTTGGTAATAGCTAGTAGCTCCATTTTCCACTGGCTGAGCATTGATGAGTGGGTCTATTTGCCTTTATTGTGACCTATAAACAAATTAATTAGGCTCTTTCATGACAAAGTTGAATAACGAAAATATAGAGGCAGTATTTATAATGGGTAAAGCTATGAATTATTTTATGAAGTATTATCTTGTGTATCTCAAGTTTATAAAAAAAAAGACTTAAAATCCATCTACAAAATAATTTGGTTACTTCAAATTTAGGAAGAATATTTAAATTGTAAAGCTTTTGTTATACAGGAGAAAATTCCATTAATTGCTATAGGAATTAAGAATGCATTTTTTTCTTCAATTCGTTTTCAATATAGTCTTTTGTTTTAGTTTCTGCGGAAACCTGGAGTAACTGGAATGAAAAATGGGAGAAAGAAAATGCTGCCAGGAAGTAAAATACCTGAAGAAAAAGAGTCATTGTAATTCAGGTGAGCGAGTTGGACTCAGGGCACTAACGAGCTAACTACTCAAGGGGAAAATTGATTGGTGCTTTATTGCATCTCCGGCGGAGCAGTGAAGGAAAGAGTCAACGCTGTCCTGAGCTGAACAGTCAGTGATATATCTGTCAGTGTGGAGGTGGTGTATGTGAGCTTTAGTTTTGGAGTGATTACTGTTTTTTAGTTGGTGGTGGTGGCGTCTGTTAGTTGCTCTTAGTGGTGGTGGTGGTGGTGGTGGTGGTGACTGTTGATTGTTGGTGGTAGTCTCTTTGGCTGCTGCTGGCTTATGTTATTGGTGGTCTTTATCAGTTGTGGTCTCTGTACTATTTGTGATTGCAGGGGTCGAACACAGCTCCTGGCCACACCTCTTCGCTGGTTGCTACTAGGTCCACTCTCTACCTGCTCCATGAGCTTTATCGTACGTCTTCTTAAAGTTATGTTTGGATCCTGCCTCCACTACATCACTCTCCAGATTGTTCCACTTCCTGCCAACTCTGTGACTGAAGAAATATTTCCTAACATCCCTGTGACTCTGAGTTTTCAACTTCCAGTTGTGACCCTTTGTTGCTGTGTCCGATGTCTGAAACATTCTGTCCTTATCCACCTTTTCAATTCTTCTCAGTATTTTATTTGTCGTTATCATGTCCCCTATATCCCTCCTGTCCTCCAGTGTCATTAGGTTGAGTTCCCATAACCTCTCCTCATAGGACATACCCCTCAGATCTGGATTATTCTTGATGTAATTTTTTGCACTTTCTCTAATTTCTTGACATGCTTTACCAGGTGTGGGTTTCATATTGGTGCTGCATACTCCAATATGGGCCTGACGTACACGGTGCACAGTGTCTTTAATAACTCCTTAATCAGGTGTCGAAACGCTATTCTTAAGTTTCTCAGGCGGCCATATGCTGCAGCACTTATTTGGCTGGTGTGCACCTCAAGAGATGTGCTCGGCATGACACTCACCCCAAGATCCTTTTTCTTGTTGTTGTATGTTCGCCGGTACATCCGGCCCGGGTCTTCTCCAAATGGTGACCCGGCTTTGCAGTCTTTGCCACCCCCGCCCTTAGACTGCACTCCGTCTGCGGTCTTCTTTGACCTTCTCCAGTCTTCATGACTTTGCACTTGGTGAGTTTAAACTCCAGGAGCCAGTTGTTGGACTAGGCTTGCAGCCTGTCCAGATTTCTTAGTAGTCCTACCTGATCCTCATCAGTTTGAATTCTGCGCATTAGCTTCACATCATCTGTAAACAGGGACAGCTCTGAATCTATCCCTTCCGTCATGTCATTCACATATACCAGAAACAGCACCGGCCCTAGGACTGACCCTTGTAGAACCCCACTCGTCACATTCGTTCACTCTGATACCTCGTCACGTACCATCATTCGTTGTTTCCTTCCTGTCAGATATTCTGTGATCCATTGCAGTGCCTTTCCTGGTATTCCTGCCTGCTTCTCTAGCTTTTGCAATAATCTCTTGTACCGAACTGTGTCGAAAGCCTTCTTACAGACCAAAAAAAATGCCGTCCACCCACCCCTCTTTCCTGTCTTAATTCTGTCACCTTGTGTCAAACGCCAGTAGGTTTGTGACGCAGGATTTTCCTTCCCTGAAACCGTGCTGTCCCAATTAATTTGCACACTACTGTAATTCATGATATTTCACTTTTATTAGGAATGAACTTTGTTTTATTAAATATTTGTTGCTTTACTTATTACGTTATTATATTTTAGTCTACCTAGGGTTTCATCTTCTAGAATAATGACGGCATCTTATTGCCGACAAGAACAAGCGAACCCAGAGTAGAGTTTATGGACCTGTGCGCCTCACTGTGATGAAACGTTTGTTGTGGGTTTAGTCAATCAAAAATTCCCTGAAAGATTGTGGGCAAAGACATCACAGTGCAAGATGGTTGATGCATTTTATGCTGTATTTTTATTAACACACCAGCCATCTTCCACCGAGACAGGGTGACCCAAAAGCAGGAAGTACATTCAAGGACATTAATTAAATCATTATCTTACAAGAACGTACTGACATCACAGTTCAGATGACCCTCCGAGCCGTGACATCCTCACTCGTTCCCCAGAGTGCTAGTGCTTTACTTCTCACATCCAGGACTCAAGTCCGGCTAACTTGAATCCCTTCAAATAGGTTAACTTGCTTACTATATGATAAAACTTCAAAACATAAAAACTACTTACCTCCACTTCGATCTAACGCGCTGACTCAAGCCTGCTGGATGTTCGCTCATCTAGCACTCAGAATCTTCTTCATCTCCCTGCAACCCTTCCTGGGATAATACCTACTCCTCATTCAATCTACCTCAGATTTGTATCCCAGTGTGACTTTGTAAATGGTCGAACTGAAACGTCGTTGAAAGTTCCTCTCTCCTGTGTGAGGGTTATTTGTGTATTGTTCCAGTTACGTTATTGTGACTTTTTGTTCTCTTCAGAATTCTCACATTACAGATTGCTCTCAAACAAATTACCAAGGCGTTTAGCCTCCTCCTTGCTGCAACATTTAAAACCCATGCTTCTCACCCATGAGATGTGTATGCCCATTTTTGCCTACATGTTTCTACAGATACCAAAATGTAGCACCCAACTTTCTTTTCCCTCTTCGTCATTTCTACATTTTACCTCATCTGTCACATACCCATCAGCCGACAACTTTATTTATACTTTTCTCCTGCTTTCTACCTACCCAATAATACTCGTACATTTACAACATTGCTTTTCTGTCTTCGCTCTCATATGCCTTTTCTGAATCCATAAATGCGACAACTTACTTATAAACATTCTTCACTTATATGCTACAGTGTAAGCATTTGGTCTACTCATCTAGCCTCTCTGTGGGTAACAGAGGACCAACACTCTGTGGGTAACAGAGGACCAACACTCTGTGGGGTAACAGAGGACCAACACTCTGTGGGGTAACAGAGGACCAACACTCTGTGGGGTAACAGAGGACCAACACTCTGTGGGGTAACAGAGGACCAACACTCTGTGGGGTAACAGAGGACAACACTCTGTGGGGTAACAGAGGACCAACACTCTGTGGGGTAACAGAGGACCAACACTCTGTGGGGTAACAGAGGACCAACACTCTGTGGGGTAACAGAGGACCAACACTCTGTGGGGTAACAGAGGACCAACACTCTGTGGGGTAACAGAGGACCAACACTCTGTGGGGTAACAGAGGACCAACACTCTGTGGGGTAACAGAGGACCAACACTCTGTGGGGTAACAGAGGACCAACACTCTGTGGGGTAACAGAGGACCAACACTCTGTGGGGGTAACAGAGGACCAACACTCTGTGGGGTAACAGAGGACCAACACTCTGTGGGGTAACAGAGGACCAACACTCTGTGGGGTAACAGAGGACCAACACTCTGTGGGGTAACAGAGGACCAACACTCTGTGGGGTAACAGAGGACCAACACTCTGTGGGGTAACAGAGGACCAACACTCTGTGGGGGTAACAGAGGACCAACACTCTGTGGGGTAACAGAGGACCAACACTCTGTGGGGTAACAGAGGACCAACACTCTGTGGGGGTAACAGAGGACCAACACTCTGTGGGGGTAACAGAGGACCAACACTCTGTGGGGTAACAGAGGACCAACACTCTGTGGGGGTAACAGAGGACCAACACTCTGTGTGGTCAACAGAGGACCAACACTCTGTGGGGTAACAGAGGACCAACACTCTGTGGGGTAACAGAGGACCAACACTCTGTGGGGTAACAGAGGACCAACACTCTGTGGGGTAACAGAGGACCAACACTCTGTGGGGTAACAGAGGAACACGTACAGAGGACCAACATCTGTGGGGTAACAGAGGACCAACACTCTGTGGGGTAACAGAGGACCAACACTCTGTGGGGGTAACAGAGGACCAACACTCTGTGGGGGTAACAGAGGACCAACACTCTGTGGGGTAACAGAGGACCAACACTCTGTGGGGTAACAGAGGACCAACACTCTGTGGGGTAACAGAGGACCAACACTCTGTGGGGTAACAGAGGACCAACACTCTGTGGGGTAACAGAGGACCAACACTCTGTGGGGGTAACAGAGGACCAACACTCTGTGGGGTAACAGAGGACCAACACTCTGTGGGGTAACAGAGGACCAACACTCTGTGGGGTAACAGAGGACCAACACTCTGTGGGGTAACAGAGGACCAACACTCTGTGGGGTAACAGAGGACCAACACTCTGTGGGGGTAACAGAGGACCAACACTCTGTGGGGTAACAGAGGACCAACACTCTGTGGGGTAACAGAGGACCAACACTCTGTGGGGGTAACAGAGGACCAACACTCTGTGGGGGTAACAGAGGACCAACACTCTGTGGGGGTAACAGAGGACCAACACTCTGTGGGGGTAACAGAGGACCAACACTCTGTGGGGGTAACAGAGGACCAACACTCTGTGGGGGTAACAGAGGACCAACACTCTGTGGGGGTAACAGAGGACCAACACTCTGTGGGGGTAACAGAGGACCAACACTCTGTGGGGGTAACAGAGGACCAACACTCTGTGGGGGTAACAGAGGACCAACACTCTGTGGGGGTAACAGAGGACCAACACTCTGTGGGGGTAACAGAGGACCAACACTCTGTGGGGGTAACAGAGGACCAACACTCTGTGGGGGTAACAGAGGACCAACACTCTGTGGGGGTAACAGAGGACCAACACTCTGTGGGGGTAACAGAGGACCAACACTCTGTGGGGGTAACAGAGGACTCAACACTCTGTGGGGGTAACAGAGGACCAACACTCTGTGGGGGTAAAGAGGACCAACACTCTGTGGGGGTAACAGAGGACCAACACTCTGTGGGGTAACAGAGGACCAACACTCTGTGGGGTAACAGAGGACCAACACTCTGTGGGGGTAACAGAGGACCAACACTCTGTGGGGTAACAGAGGACCAACACTGTGGGGTAACAGAGGACCAACACTCTGTGGGGTAACAGAGGACAACACTCTGTGGGGGTAACAGAGGACCAACACTCTGTGGGGGTAACAGAGGACCAACACTCTGTGGGGGTAACAGAGGACCAACACTCTGTGGGGGTAACAGAGGACCAACACTCTGTGGGGGTAACAGAGGACCAACACTCTGTGGGGGTAACAGAGGACCAACACTCTGTGGGGGTAACAGAGGACCAACACTCTGTGGGGGTAACAGAGGACCAACACTCTGTGGGGGTAACAGAGGACCAACACTCTGTGGGGGTAACAGAGGACCAACACTCTGTGGGGTAACAGAGGACCAACACTCTGTGGGGGTAACAGAGGACCAACACTCTGTGGGGTAACAGAGGACCAACACTCTGTGGGGTAACAGAGGACCAACACTCTGTGGGGGTAACAGAGGACCAACACTCTGTGGGGTAACAGAGGACCAACACTCTGTGGGGTAACAGAGGACCAACACTGTGTGGGGGTAACAGAGGACCAACACTGTGTGGGGGTAACAGAGGACCAACACTGTGTGGGGGTAACAGAGGACCAACACTCTGTGGGGGTAACAGAGGACCAACACTCTGTGGGGGTAACAGAGGACCAACACTCTGTGGGGGTAACAGAGGACCAACACACTTACCTTTGCTTTCCCTTGCTTCATTATATGTAATATGTAGTCAGTGGACTCCCTCAGTTTATCCCTCACATCTCCTCAAACATTAATCAGTTTTTTTTTAATTACTAGTACTAAGCTTTCCCTTTCCTCACCTTTGTCTCTCCTCAGTACTTGATGTCCTACAGGGATTTTGAATACCAGTTTCGTCTCTGTTGATCCCATGTATCAGAAATCTTGCTTATGAGGATAGACTGAGGGCCCTGAATCTGCACTCTCTAGAAAGGCGTAGAATTAGGGGGGATATGATTGAGGTGTATAAATGGAAAACAGGAATAAATAAAGGGGATGTAAATAGCGTGCTAAAAATATCTAGTATTGACAGGACACGCAGCAATGGCTTTAAGTTGGATAAATTCAGATTCAGGAAGGATATAGGAAAGCATTTTTTTGGTAATAGAGTTGTCGATGAGTGGAACAAACTCCCGATTACAGTTATAGAGGCTAAAACGTTGTGTAGTTTTAAAAATAGGCTAGATAAATATATGAGTGGGTGCGGGTGGGTGTGAGTTGTACCTGACTAGTTTGTGCTACTAGGTCAGATGCCGTGCTCCTTCCTTAAGTGAATGTAACCTGACCTGGCTGGGTAGGGGCACTGGCTTAAGCCGGTGGGAGACTTGGACCTGCCTCGCATGGGCCAGTAGGCCTGCTGCAGTGTTCCTTCTTTCTTATGTTCTTATTCTCTCAATGTTAACGCTTTGTCTGCCCTTCTTTGTTTTTCCTTGTTCCTTTTCAATTCTTCTTTTATAATTAAATATTCTGTAGTAGAATTTAATATTATGTCTGTGATGGTATGATAGCCCTATCAGACCTCTCAAAGGATGTTTGAAAGGAGCCTTCCTCCTTTGGAAAAGAATATAGGAAAATTAATATTAACAGTAATAAATTTTATAGAAAGTATGCAAAAATAATTTATGTAAATATAAAAATTTAAATATGAACCTTTTCTAGCTGAAACAAAAGAAAAGTTAAATACATAAAATATTAAAGTGAAACTAAGCTAATTTCATATTATATAAATATAGGTGTCGGACATATGGTATTCCGGTGTGTGGATGGAATGATGCACTTAGCCGGATTCACTATGTTGACAAAATGAAGCACATGAAAACTGAGGTAGTCACAGTTGGCGGTGTTTCACCGTTGTTGACAACGGAATAAATAGTCTCTGACTGGAGGTGATGACAACCGATAGTGCTTCCCCAAGTGTGCTACGACACTTACGTGGTATTCAAAAGCGGTGAAAATATATGTAGACAGATCTATTTCTTAGATCTATCTGCGTAACCCAAGCCGAGTCACAAGGCTAAAAAAAAAAAAAAAAAAAAAGTTAAAAGAACTGGCGAGGACTAAGAATAATTACGTTAAAAGACGTAAGTCAAATCAGGTCTGATTACATTAATAACCCAACACCTAGACTATAAAAAAAAGAAACAGGAGTGGAATTCCATTCTTACAGACTTAGTGGGAGCAGAAAGCGAAGCGATATCAAACTCGCTCGGAAGGTCCCTTGTTAACTTCCACTGGGTACAGAACAAAAAAAAGGGAGGGGGGGGAGGGGGTTAGAGAAGTAACGATGCACACCCCTTACTCAAGAAGCATTCACCCATTTATACAACCTCTACCATTCAGTCATGCTTACACTCTTATCTAACGAACTTTTCCCCCTCACACTCTGTTCGCGAACCATACTTTGAGTTTTTTTTTGTTAGTTTATTTCAATTTGGAGTTTCGTGGCTTCCTGTTACATTCCCGTGTGTCAAGGTTGACAGGGGTCGAGCTGGCACAGTAAGACTTGAAGAGAAGGATGTGAAAAGGTTTAATTCTTTGAATAGTGTATGCGTAGTTAGATGAAGTATTAGCTTAGGGTAACGAGTGTAGCTAGGAGACGGCGCGGAGACAAGGTAGGTTGTATTTGGCATTGATTTTGCTTCTGTGGAAATGGGGGGATTTGAAAATTGAGGCGGGCTTGATAGGAGCTAGACAGGGAGATTGTCCTGAGAAATGGGATTTCTGGATGCTGGGATTCTCGCCTCTCATTGCCTTCCTTGTTTATCTTCCGTGTCTGCCGGTGTTTAATTCACTCCCTCACGTAATGTTTTTTTTATCCCTCGTTCTGTCTTCATAGACGTGTGCACAGTGATAATGTAATGTGTGTGTGTGTGTGTGAATCTTATATTTCTTCTTTGCTTTTGTTATCTCCAGATTCCAGTCTCTTCATCAAAGGACCTGACAACACTGACTCGAGTCAGTAATCACTATTGAGCTCTTGTCGTATTCATCACTAATATTTCTTATGCCCTTTAAATCTATATTCCTTTTTTTCTTACTATTCATATCATTTACTTGTTTTGCTACCCTTCTACACCCTGATCTATATATATTCATTAAAATTATATTTTCCTAAATCGTAAATTTGTATTCCTGATTAGCAAATGCATATATATAATTACGACTCATTTACATTTACATCATGTTCGTTTAAATTCTTGAACTAAGTTTAAGTTGTACAAAGTCAATATACCAATATGAAAAACAGGCATCTGATTGTAATATCACCGGAGATGTGGTGGCAACTTCACCGGGGATGTGGTGGCAACTTCACCGGGGATGTGGTGGCAACTTCACCGGGGATGTGGTGGCAACTTCACCGGGGATGTGGTGGCAACAACTTCACCGGGGATGTGGATCAGGGTGGCAACTTCACCGGGGATGTGGGTGGCAACTTCACCGGGGATGTGGTGGCAACTTCAGCACGGGGATGTGGTGGCAACTTCACCGGGGATGTGGTGGCAACTTCACCGGGGATGTGGTGGCAACTTCACCGGGGATGTGGTACGTGCAACTTCACCGGGGATGTGGTGGCAACTTCACCGGGGATGTGGTGGCAACTTCACCGGGGATGTGGTGGCAACTTCACCGGGGATGTGGTGGCAACTTCACCGGGGATGTGGTGGCAACTTCACCGGGGATGTGGTGGCAACTTCACCGGGGATGTGGTGGCAACTTCACCGGGGATGTGGTACTCACCGGGAGTGCAACTTCACCGGGGATGTGGTGGCATCACTTCACCGGGGATGTGGTGGCAACTTCACCGGGGATGTGGTGGCAACTTCACCGGGGATGTGGTGGCAACTTCACCGGGGATGTGGTGGCAACTTCACCGGGGATGTGGTGGCAACTACCGGATGTGGTGGCACTCACCGGGGATGTGGTGGCAACTTCACCGGGGATGTGGTGGCAACTTCACCGGGGATGTGGTGGCAACTTCACCGGGGATGTGGTGGCAACTTCACCGGGGATGTGGTGGCAACTTCACCGGGGATCTGGTATTGTCACCAGATCCCTTGTGACATTATTTTTCAGATTTGAGTTTAATGCTCTAGAATGCTAAAGAATTAAAATGGCACCAATTTTATTAAAACGAACAATCTGAGTCTACCTCTAAATAAGATTATCCAGCAATGAAAGTTTCCATCTGGTCAGTTGAAGCTGAAACAAGTTATCGTTAAGAAAAAACCAATTCCAATTTGTTCATTGAAATTAGCATACTGGCACGAACACAGCTCAAAACCAATTCAAACATTTTTCTTCCTGAGATACATCAATGGATCAAGAGGTATCTTAGAGACGACGGTACGAATGGGGTTAGAATTCATGGCAAGTGAGTCGTATACCCAATGGTTTACGCACTGGCCTGGAGTTTTACGACTAGCTTGCCATGGGTTCTAGCCACACCCGTACCCTGGTTTGTTTACAATCCTGTTATTACGATTACGTGAGTCATCTTACAGATATCGCTGAAAAGAAATTAATATTTTATTCTATAAAAGTACGAAATTCTGATTTACCCAGCTCAATAACACTTTTCTTTAATGAAAATACACCAGTACTATATAACTGGCAAATCGGCACTTACATAGTCTAATAAAAAACGCTACGCAATGCATTAATATTGGAAATTTGAAGCCGATCGGAGGCTGCATTGTCAAGATCTCACCAAAAACCTGGAAAGAAAAAAAATTGTGTAACCACTGTAAGTGTCCTCAATGTGAGGACACTTAATAAACAAGGGAGAGCAGCATCAACAACAGCAAGCTGATCTAGGAACACAAATTCAGATTAAACAAACAAACAGCGTCTCTCAGATCTGTAATACAGACAGACACAAACAATAGCAGGTGCAGTTGTGGGCATGAGTAATGGGATAATATATCAGCCACAGCACAACAGAGGGTTGGTGGCGGTGCGTCAGTGGTAGGCGACACCCGCAGTATTTTCTGCTGTGTTCTTACCTACCTTGTTGTTCTCGCTGTGAAGTGGCCTTTTCTTGCACACACATTTGTGACATGAATTAATTCATATAAAGCAACACAACCACGTAATGTGGGAAACAATTAGTAAAAAAATATTATCTAAATAATGGGTACCAAATATAATTCTGACACCAATACCAATATTTTCCTAAAGCAATTCACAGTAATAATTAGTTGAATTACAAAGGACTCTTCAGGACGGAGTAGGCTCAGCCAAACACGAAAGCCTAAACAGAAACATAAAACAATCTCTGTGCTATGCAGTTCTTAGCCACATACCCAGAAGCATGGCCCTGCTTAAATATCAATAAAATTGGCTAAAGAAATCTAAGAAGGTCCGTGGCAATAACTTTGACTTTCTTTAGTTACGAGCCTAGAAGTAATATTACTGAAAATGAATAACAGTGGGACTGTTATTTTTCTATTATAATGACACATCTACGCCTCTAACATTCTGTAACCCATAATGAATTCTATTTGACGTGGACCTCAAAACCTAGACTGCTTTCAGGAGAGATACCCATCATACAATCCCAACACCCTGTACTTCAGCCCTATGCAATAGGCCAAATTGCTATACCTAAAACCCTCAATAAACAAAGAAGCGATTAAAACCATACCACGGGTGGGGTTCGAACCCGCGGTCAGAGAGTCTCAGAACTCCAGACCGTCGCGTAAGCCACTGGGCCAGCTAGCTTCAATAAGATTCATCCAACTAGGTATATTTCTACACCATAGGAAGGTTAGCATAGGCACCACTGTGTCTACAAATGCAAGTTTTTACAGACGAATCTCCCGCTAGCATGGCCGTGACGAACTCTAGCTCAAGTCCCCCTCAAAGCCGTCAACATGACTCACGAAATCGTAATGACACGATTGCAAACAAACCATACCACGGGTGGGGTTCGAACCCGCGGTCAGAGATCTCGAACTCCAGACCGTCGCGTAAGCCACTGGGCCAGCTAGCTTCAATAAGATTCATCCACACAGTGGTGCCTATGCTAACCTTCCTATGGTGTAGAAATATACCTAGTTGGATGAATCTTATTGAAGCTAGCTGGCTGTACCGACGGTCTGAGTTCTGAGACTCTCTGACCGCGGGTTCAACCCACTGTATGGTTTGTTTGCAATGGTCATTAATTTCGTGAGTCAAGTTAAAGAAGCGATTGTTCAATTCCTAATGGAGGCCTAGAAGCTGTGACAAAACCCTCACCATCGGCCCAGGAAATGGAAATCATCAATTTCAAGGGGAAAAAAATAGATTTCTCTTTAAAACTGATTATTCTACTTATCCTACAACCTCATATTTTATACATAATTATTTATATATATATATATATATATATATATATATATATATATATATATATATATATATATATATATACACTTCATTATGCAAAATGGTATACAGGAGAACAGGATACACAGGAGGTTATTTTCGTAACATATAAGTTACCAAAAGTTTGAGAGACGTATAAAAAATTCACCTGTGGTTTTGTCGACACTTAAATATTGAAAAATTCATCCAGCTCCACTGAGCCTGAATGCGTATCTAGAATACAACAGGCATTACTCATTTGATCTGCAGCACTGAGATGCAGGAACAGAAAACTAGCTGCTCTGTGATCTTTTCTTCATAATTTCTAATTCCAAGTTTGCAAGGTAATTCCATCTGGGCACTGTATGTGCCAAAGTATCTGGAAAGTTGGGGCGGCTCCTGTACTGCTGAGTAAGCAACTGTTGCAGTTTATTCTGATGTTAACCTTTTCATGCCTTGTGGTCCTTCCCTCAAACTTAAAGCAAACGAGAAGATGGTGCCCGAATCGGTCTGCAGATGCACTGTCGCATACAAATCTGTTTCATGAGGATAGGGGCGACAAGGCAGTGTTATACCAAAACGAATGGTCTGTGGATCGAGGCGTTTACCTAGAATTTAGGGATGGCCAACAGAAAATCCCTACATGAGGAGCTCTAACTGCCTTCCCAACACTCACTCAACCATTGTTGAGGTTATATTCTGAGAGTTTCTGTCATTCTTGTTTTATAGGTAATATTTGTATTGACTGGTTATGAACAGGTCACATGCTACCTTAACGATCCTCGTGTAGTTGATAGACTTGAAACAAAAGTTAACCAACCACACACATGAGTATAAACATTAAGTGGTTTTTCTCACAATATATACACAACACTATAACTATCTAAGTGATGATCCTTTGTTTTTAAGTGGAGTGAGAACTTAGCTATTGTAGGCCAGCGGATGTGTAACCACTTAATCACTAGACGAGATGAGAAATTTTTCTACTGCATTACAAATATAATATCACCAACACCAATTTTTCAGGGTAGACCAGTAAATCTGTGGAAGACCTCGGTCATATGACTGAAACCTTCACTGACAGGATCATTATGTGACCGGTGTCTGGAAAATAATTGCCATATTTTTAACAAACAAAATATTTACAAACTAGCTAAAGTTTTTTATTTACTGTTCATAAGATTACTCAAGCCACTTTCTTAAGAGACATGAGGCCATTCTACAAGCATCACCATGTGCCTATAAAACTCGTACATCCCGTTTCATTTTTTTTAAATAACAAACATATAAATCCATATTAGCAGTTTGTGTATGCCGCCAGATGCTCCCTTACACCGCACATCAGTAGAAGTTAAAGTTGTCGTATTTTGTGACGTCTCAACTTTCTGATGAAACTGAACTTTGTTTTACAGTCCCCAACCCTTATCAGCCAACCCGTCCTCCACATTTGTTACTTCACGTGTGAAAAAGAGGGAACGAAGTTTAGGTATATGTCCCGTGCTGCCAGATGTAAGCAACCTATCTTCAACAATTTCTTTATTGTTTAGTAATTATACTCTAATATACATTACCCTAACCCAAAATTTGTTATTATAATAGTACCGACAAGTAGACGATTAAGACACAGGTACAACAGTTAAGTATATTTATTTCTGAATCGTTTCGCCTACATGGTAGGCTTCTTCAGTGAATACAGAAGTGACTAAACATGGAAACAACAGAAGCAGAGGCGAGGTTAATATGAAGTAATCAGTCCCTCAGCCTTGATGTAGAAGTTTTGATTTATTCAGTCTGTCTCTGTCACACATGCAACGTCTTGGATGTGTGACAACGGTGGTCTTCCCTCAAGCAGTGTTGTAACAACCGTAGTCTTCTCACAGGTAGTGTTGCCCCGGGTATGTATGCCCACTAAGGAGCTCAAACACCAACAGATGAAGAATACAAGGCTCAATTCCGTGTCTGGAACAATGCACAAATAACCCGCACATACAAGAATGAAAGTTATGACGACTTTTCGGTCCGACTTCCCCATTAACTAGTTACACAGAAGCACGAAGGGAAGGGAGCCAGCGCGTGTGTGTGTGTGTGGTGTGTGTGTGTGTGTGTGTGTATATATATATATATATATATATATATATATATATATATATATATATATATATATATATATAAACACACACACACACTACTCTTCATATGCTAGAGCCTTACAGGTAAAATAGTGAGAGTACAAAACAATAAAATAACCTATGATCTAAACTTACTCAAAATACCCCCCCACCCTCTACTCAAACAAAACACCAAACACCATGACGTCTTATGACGTTTTACTCAACCACGGCTGACGCACTGTTCAGGACTAGTACGGGTCCAGTGAATACATCTAGGGATCGTATTAGCTCGGCATCCTCCTTTTTCTGAAACTTTGCAAGCCCCTAATGATGTGTTGATTTCAGCACGAAAGGCCTAGAGGCTTTCGTGTGTGTGTATATATATATCTATATATATATATATATATATATATATATATATATATATATATATATATATATACACACGAAGGCTCTAGGCCTTTCGTGCTGAAATCAACACATCATTAGGGGCTTGCAAAGTTTCAGAAAAGGAGGATGCCCGAGCTAATACGATCCCATTGGATATTCACTGGACCCACTAGTCCTGAACAGTGCGTCAGCCGGTTGAGTAAAACGTCATAAGACGTCATGGTGTTTGGTGTTTTGTTTGAGTAGAGGGGATTTGAGTAAGTTTAGATCATAGGTTATTTTATTGTTTCTGTACTCTCACTATTTTACCTGTAAGGCTCTAGTATATGAAGAGTACGGGTGAAGTGTTTTTGTCTGCACGCTAAGAGGTCAGCAGAAGGGGGGTATCATGGAGTCCCACTGTTTTATATATGTTTTAACTAGTACCACTGAACTAGTGGGTTAAGGTAATATTTTGTAGGTGGCCTAAAGTGAGTACCTGTGTTTTATGTAATACATAGAGGGTAGGTTGTATGTTGTATATGTAAGTTTACTATTAATATAGTTATATTTTTATAAAAGTGAATTTAATTGCCCTTCCTGATAATGTTAGTATTGACCATCTAGTTTTAGTGACGAAAGAAGCTTGGCTCTAGGTTGGTGTATTTTGTTTAATATTTTAAATGCCCCTAGACAAGGCTGTTACCCCGCATTTATTTACGTAACGTAATAACTACGTTACACTAACACTAAAAACTAGTAGCTAGTGCAGTGGCTTGCTAGTTTAAGGACTATATTGCCATGTCTTCGATTCCCCGTGCAGTGAGTTGATTACAATCGGTGAATTTTTACAATGTTCTCATTGCAACTTAGTTATTAGAGTAATTTTTTCAACTGATATCGAATCACTTCTTTTTAAAATTACTGAATCGGTAAAAAAAGCATCGAGTATCCGTCTCTTGAAGAAGCGTACCTCGCTGCCAAGCCAGGCGTCCTCCCCAGTGCTTCACCCAGTTAGTACTTGACAGCTTCTCTGACCACTAAGCCTTTTTCATGGTTTTCTTTTTTAATATCTTGCATAATAGAGCTTCTAAATACAGTTTTTCTTATTAAGCTGTCAAAAAATGGTTTATGAGTTTAATTGGAATATTTGCATATTCTCTACCGTTCTCATGAGTTTCGTAAAAAATATATTATTTTTAATTACAAAAACGCCGAAGAATGCACAGGTTATACATACCGAGTGAGAGATATCTTCAAACATTTAGGAATCAGGTTGAAGGGCTGGCAGCACAACTCCAGGAGTTGACGTAAGTTTAATTACACATCTGAAGCTCACCGCCGTGAGTGATTCAGAATTATAACTTTACGTAGAACCCGAAACTCCTATACTTCTTAATTGGCACCGCCTCGGCTACCTGAATAAATAAACTAAATAAATAAACTGATAAATCAAATTTCATTTTTGAACTTCACGGTTAATGTTTTATATTAGATTCAGACCATCATTTAACCTGATGTAATACCGTAACAAATAAAAACGAAAACCTTTCAAATATTTTGCCAACAACAACTTCAGAATATTTCAAGTATTTAACAGGATATTCCTCAAGATGCTCTCACATGTTAAGGTGAACAAGTGCGTAATTGTTTACGGCAACTATTTGAAATACAATATTTAAAATGCCTTATATTACTTCCTATATTTCATTTAGATATACAAAAGCTTTTATTCCTTGTTAAATTAAATTCTTTGACGTTTTGCATGTTAATGTGCTAACCATGTTGGCTTTTCTTTCATAAATAGTCTGTATATATTTTAATGAGTATCTCAAAGTGTGTATACTGAGAGCAGCAGTATACAAGTATGTACACGTGGAGTGATGTATATCTCGATTAATACACTTAGTTTACTTCAATCCTAGTATGCACAGTTTTGGGGATGAAATATTCTTGACTCGTGGTGAACAGGGGTCACGCAGCTTTAATGACCCTTGTATGCCCATAGGTTTAAAGACTAATCAACCAACCATAAATGCGCACGATATATACTTTGGAAGGTGTATGTCTATGTATATATACTTTGAGAGTTTAATCCATGCAAGTATATTTGAGATTAAATAATTCTTTACCGGTGGTTAGCAATGACATGCAGCAATAGTGTCCCGCGCTTATTTCATAAAGAACGAAATATATCTCTGTGTACGAATGAACAGAATCTCCAAAAAAGAATCGAAGAAGGTAATCAGAATAGCAGCAAAGACAAAATTGCCCCCAGAGATGCTGCCACAGCACAAACATCAATAGCTATGCACCCACTCAGAGCAGTTAATGTTACTAACAACAATTCTACAATAACCCCCATCCCAGGACCAATAATTTTGCAAGTCAGATGCTCTTAAAGCGAGTGTGTCATTCTCGTCAGATTCTGCGGGAGGTTACTCTGGAATACTGCCGAATCATATCAGAGATATAGTTATTCCAGTGCTTGAGGCAGAAACAGAGATTCTCCTTTCTGAGATATCAACACTCGTCAACAACCATCTTGTCGGGCTGACACCTGAAAAAAAAAATCCGTTCATCGTTTACAATGAATCGTTATATGCCTTGTAAAAAGATGTGGGGGTAAATAAGGCCATTGCAGTTGGTAACACTCCAACATCTCGTTGCCAGAGTGACATTCTAAAATATTCTCACAAAAGCCCCCAGTTTAACCCAACTTGCTTATGCTATCTGTAAGACAGTGAAGGAGCAACTTATGATGCCTACGTCGGAAACTTATAAGAAAAAGCCATAGTTTAATTTGATTTCAGATGCATTCAATCTAGGTTAAACAAAAAGTTATTTTGATAGACGTTTGAGAGCATTTCCAAAATATTTTTCCCATTAGTTTCAGTTGATTATTGGGAAGATTTTACTGTTTTTATGCGAGCATTCATACTCACATATATAGTGAAAAAAATTATCTTAAATTTCAAATAATTATTGATAAGTTTGTATAATATATATACAATTGACCCCCGGTTTTCGGCAGATGCTGAACTAACACAATTCGGATTTCGATCACTTTTTCGGCTAAATTTCCCCCGGGTTTCGTACATCAGCTCGGAAATCGTTGGTACCAGACACGTGCGCCTGGGCTGCTCATACGTTCGTGACTCACTCTTGGGCACATTTAATGTCTTATTTTAGATTAATATAGACATTTTCATTAATCCATCTAAGATATTTTCGTCAAAATTATATAAGAAACACGTTACATAACATATAAACATGCAATGTGTATATGCTATCAAGGGGTGGGGTCAGTGGAGGGTAAACATTGTTTTCTCTGGTCCAGCTTCAGAGAAAACATGTACTCACCTAGTTGTGGTTGCAGGGGTCGAGACATAGCTCCTGGCCCCGTATGTATGAATCTGTTATGGCCCAGTAACCACCCTTAATACATAAGGCTTTTGTTTACAATTCTTGGCATGAATTATTCATTACTTCTCCCTTTGTTTATGATGGCATCTGAAGATAGTTGTTAGAATCTATTAAACTCAGTGAACATGGTATGTCGATGGTAATAATATGGCTGTGGGTCGCAGTGTATGTAGGTATACGCTTGGGATGTAATCCGCCTGGGACTACAAATAAATACTACTCACTAACAAGCGTCTTCAATAAAGGTATGTTATGTTCATTTATCATTAAAATTAGTCATTTATATTTATTTATCATTGTTTCCTGTATGTAAAAACTATAGTTATTCTCTATAAAATGCATTTTTTGTTAATATTTTTCGGTGTCTGGAACGGATTAATTGGATTTACATTATTTCTTATGGTAAATATTGCTTCAGTTTTCGGCCATTTCGGATTTCGGCCAACCTTCTGGAACGTATTAATTACGAAAACAGGGGGTCTACTGTATATATATAATTAATTATATAATTTCATGCCGAATAGGTAAAACTAGTCGATTATCATAAGTTCTTTCTAAAATTTTATCTTATACGTTTAAAGATATATATATTTTTTTAATTTATGCTAATGTAAAAATTAATACTTTTGTATCAAAAGAACCTTAGAAAATTTACCTAACCATTTTATATATATATATATATATATATAATATATATATATATGCAAAAAGATCACAGTAAACAGGTGATATCAAAATATGCAAGACAACCATTATGAAAAAATACAGGAATTCCAAGCGCTCTCGTGACAACTCACATTATTAAGGAATTCCCTGATAATGTGAGTTGTCACGAAAGCGCTTGGAATTTCTCTATTTTTTCATAGTGGTTGTCGTGTGTGTGTGTATGTTATATATATATATATATATATATGCACTGGTTATGTGAGTAATATGGTCCAGAAATGAAGTTGAATCTTCTCGGTCTAACTAGAGATAATGAGGCTCTGTTATTGTGATGTGTTTCCATAACATCTCTCCGCATCTTTTTGAAAATGTATCTCTCTTGAAGGGAGGGCAGCACAGATGTCGCTGAAACGTTTTCAGCGAAGCAGTTGAGTAGAAATTGTAATTGTGCCTTCCTGTATGCACTTATGAGAGCGTTCTTATGGGCAATATGGGCAGCACATGAAGAGAATTTCTAAACTAAGAAAATATACGTATTTATGTTGTGTTGAGAACAGGTTATCCGTGTGTGTGTACTCACCTAGTTGTGGTTGCAGAGATTGAGTCACAGCTCCTGGCTCCGCCTCTTCACCGGCCGCTACTAGGTCACTCATCCTGTTCCATGAGTTTTATCATAACTCTTCTTAAAGCTATATATGGATTTTGCCTCCACTACATCACTTCCCAGACTATTCCACTTCCTGACAACTCTGTGACTGTGACTGAAGAAATACTTCCTAACATTCCTGTGATTCATCTGAGTCTTTAGCTTCCAACTGTGACCCCTTGTTGCTGTGTCCCATCTCTGGAACATCATGTCTCTATCCACCTTGTCAATTCCTCTCAGTATTTTATATGTCGTTATCATATCCCCCTTATCTCACCTGTCCTCCAGTGTCGTCAGGTCTATTTCCCTTAACCTCTCCTCGTAGGACATGCCCCTTATCTCCGGGACCAGTCTCGTTGCAAACCTTTGCACTTTCTCTAATTTCTTTACGTGCTTGGCCAGGTGCGGGTTCCAAACTGGTGCTGCATACTCCAGTATAGGCCTAACGTACATGGTGTACAGGGTCCTGAACGATTCCTTATTGCCATGTCGAAATGCTATTCTTAGGTTTGCTAGGAGCCCATATGCTGCAGCAGTTATTTGGTTGATGTGAGCCTCAGGGGATTTGTCAGGTGTTATACTCACCCCAAGATCCTTTTAATTGAGTGAGGTTTGTAGCCTCTGGCTACAAACTCACCGTCTACGGTATTCTTTGCCCCTCCCCAATCTTCATGACTTTGCACTTGGTGGGATTGAACTCCAGGAGCCAGTTTGTGGACCAGGCCTGCAGCCTATCCAGATACCTTTGTAGTTCTTCCTGGTCCTCGTCCGATTGAATTCTTCTCATCAACTTCATATCATCTGCAAACAGAGACATTTCTGAGTCTATTCCTTCCCTCATGTCGTTCACATATATCAGAAACAGCACCGGCCCTAGGACTGACCCCTGTGGAACCCCGCTCGTCACAGGCGCCCACTCTGACACCTCGTCACGTACCATGACTCGCTGTTGTCTTCCCGACAGGTATTCCCTGATCCAATGCAGTGCCTTCCCTGTTATCCCTTACAGGTCCTCCAGCTTTTCCAATAATCTCTTGTGTGACACTGTGTCAAACGCATTCTTAAAGTCCAAGAAAATGCAATCTACCCACCCTCTCTCTCTCTTGTCTTACTGCCGTCGCCCTGTCATTGAACTCCAGTAGGTTTGTGACACAGGATTTCCCGTCCCTGAAACTGTGCTGGTTGTCGTTGATAAGCTCATTCGTTTCTAGGTGTTCCACCAATCTTCTCCTGATAATCTTCTCCATGACTTTGCATACTATAAATATCAGTGACACTGGTCTATAGTTTAATGCTTCGTGTCTGTCTCTTTTTTTAAAAATTGGGACTACATTTGCTGTTTTCCATACCTCAGGTAGCCGCCCTATTTCAACAGATGTGTTGAAGATTGTTGTTATTGGTACATATAGCGCCTGTGCTCCCTCTCTCAGAACCCACGGAGAAATGAGAAATGTTATCCGGCCCCATCGCTTTTGAGGAATCTAGCTAGCTTAGCAGCCTCTTCACTTTTTCCTCGGTTGTATGTATTGTGTCCAACACTTGATGGTGTACCCCACCTATTCGTCTTTCTGGAGTCCCTTCTCTCTCTCTCTGTGAACACTTATTTGAATCTCATGTTGAGCCCCTCTCATACTTTGCGGTCATTTCTTGTGGTCTCCCCTCCTTCCTTCCTCAGCCTGATCACCTGGTCTTTGACTGTTGTTTTCCTCCTGATATGGCTGTACAACAGCTTCAGGTCAGATTTGGCTTTCGCTACTATATCATTTACGTATTGTCAATGAGCCTCCCTTCTTACCTGTGCATATTAATTTCTGGTTATACGACTTCTCTCCTTATTCTCCTGGGTCCTTTGCCTTCTATACTTCTTCCATTCTCTAGCACACTTGCCGCTCTACACCTTTGGGTGAACCACGGGCTCAACCTGGCTTTCTTGTTATTTCTGTTACCCTTGGGTACAAACCTCTCCTCAGCTTCCTTGCATATTGTTGTCACATTCTCCATCATCTCATTTACTGACTTCCCTGCCAGTTCTCTGTCCCACTGAACCCTGTGCAGGATTTTTTTCATGCCTGTGTGGTCAGCTCTCATATAGTTTGGCTTCATTCGTCCTGCCCCTCCTGCTTCCCTATCCACTTGTAACTCTTCTATGTATTAGAAGCTCAGAACCACGTGGTTACTGGTCCTGAGGGGGTCTTTCATATGTGATGTCCTCAATATCTGCACTACCCAAGGTGATTACCAGGTCCAGTCTTGCTGGTTCATCCTCCTCTCTCTCTCTCTCTCTCTCTCTCTCTCTCTATATATATATATATATATATATATATATATATATATATATATATATTTATACTATATTCTATTCTCTTCTTCTCTCTCTCTCTCTCTCTCTCTCTCTCTCTTCCTCTCTCTGGTAGTGTCCCTTACATGTTGGTACATAAGGTTTTCCAGTTCCACCTCCATCATCTTAGCCCTCCACATTTCTGGGCCCCCATGTGGATCCAGGTTCTCCCAGTCATGCGAGCAACTTTGCCCTGCTCGCATGAGCTCTTCTGGCCACTTCAGCCAGTGTGTCAATCATCGCTCTGTTACTCTCATCATACTTTTGCTTTGGCCTCCTTCTGTTCTGTGGTGGGTTATACATCACTGCAATTACCACCTTGGGACCTCCAGACTGAAGTTTTCCTATTATATAGTCTCTTGCTTCTCCTCTGTATCCTCTCCCCTGGTCTACAAAATCCCATTGGTTTTTGATGAGTAGTGCCACTCCTCCACCCTCTATTTCCTCAGGATCTGATATCCCATTGGAAATATGGCATCTGTTATCATTCCTGTGAGCTTGGTTTCTGTGAGAGCTATGATATCTTGTGGTGCCTCTTTGATATTTCCGTGCCACTCCTCCCACTTATTCGTCATTGCATCAGCGTTGTTGGGATATTGTTTGGTTGTGGGGTTCTGAGAGTCGTTTTGTGTGCGCTTGCGCTTGTTGCTCTCCCTTGCTCTGGTTGTCTGCTGTGTGTGTGTGTGTGCATGTGCGTGTGTGTGTGTGTGTGTGTGTGTGTGTGTGTGTGCTTGTGAAAATCGTATTTGCGCAGCTCTCTAAGTTAATAAAAAACTATATAAAGTAACATTAGAAATTATCTTAACTTCAAAAAGTATGATGGTAAATTAGCCTCTGAGGCCAGAAGAGCTAAAGTGTCAAAAAAATACTGAATAAATGGTTCATATTGCTCACTTTTATCCCAAAGTTTTGAGAGGGGAGTTGAAATTAATGCAGTGGGGTAAAATTATTTTGTGTTGCTTTATTATACGGTATTTTTTGAATTGGCTAACTAAAGAGAGAGAGAGAGAGAGAGAGAGAGAGAGAGAGAGAGAGAGAGGAGAGGGAGACAGAGGGTGGAAGGTATTAATACTATTCGTATCGTAATTGCTAGTGTTACTCCACTGCCACTTACATGCTGTCCCACGAAATCGTAATGGCACGATTGCTAACAAACCATACCACGGGTGGTGTTCGAACCCGCGGTCAGTCTCTCAAAACGACGGTCTGAAATTTTGAGACACTTCTCAGTCCTATGGGACAGACATATGTACACTATTGCTACTCTCCTACCTCTACTATTAGGTTTATTGGTTCGTTGTCAACTGACAGTCCTGATGTAGTTGCTAAGCAAACATCAATTTGCCCATCATTACGTCCAGTTGAATCCTTCGTTTGCAAGGTGTTTGTCCAACTGGCTCTTACATGACAGTATCAACTTCTCGCTTACAATTTTCCCCATAGTCTGGTCCATTCTGCTAGAATTCTGTCCCCCCCCCAAAAAAAAAAAAAAAAAATGGTTATGTTTTTGTTTAATTTTCTGCCTTGAATTTCCCCATAAATGAAATCATGTGCTGCTTCATCGTGCTTTTATATTTCAGTCACATGAAGTTCATTGTTGAAATTCAATGTCACTGCATCTTTGTAAATAAATGGAAACTTTATTAAAAATATTGTATCCAGTCAAAGCAGTTTTACTGTTTGGTGGTTGTTGTGATGAAAGTAAAAAGTATCTGGCGGTGTGATGGTGAATCTGTAGAGAATTTGTCCTTGTTTGTCGAAGTGTCCTACAAGTATTTATGTACAAAAGGAATAAAAGGCACAACACCGTGAGTGGTACAATACACAAGTAACCCGTACAGAGAGAAGCTTACCACGATGTTTCGGTCCGACTTGGACCATTTACAAAGTCACACTAGCGTTATTGTGACTTTGTAAATGGTCTAAGTCGGACCGAAATGTCGTCATAAACTTCTCTCCCTCCTATATGCGGATTATTTGTGTACTGCTTCTATAGCCTCTTCTTGTAAGATTTGTCCCAATCTTGTGCTACACACGTCGTCCAAATTGTTTGTCTTGTTTAAACAAGCTTGTCACAGTAGAGATTGTTCTTGAAGAAGGTTCCAGGACCGAAACGATTTAAAAAATATGTCCTAGTGTTCGCTCACGTTTTTCTAAACCAATAAAAATTATCTTCCTGATGCGTCTCTTTACACATCAAACTTACAAATTGTTGACTTTCTCAACTGATAGATAAATCCTCCTTCTATACTTGTTTCAGTGGCAGAATTCCTTCTCTAGATATCCTGCAATTGAATCACCACCCTAGTCTACTCGAGGTTTCTCTGGGGATTAGGCTGGCCTTCCTGAGGTTTGCCTTGAGACCTGGGTGGTCATGTTAGGATGGGCTAGCACAACTCTGTTTCACTGGGTAATGTTATTAACTGATGCGGAATAGCACTACATATTTTTATTTTTTCCCCTCCTTGTGTAAATGAGCCGGGGGGCTTCCCTTGCTTAGTAAATATGTGCTCCGTACCGGCACTTCTGTGAGGATCAACCACATTCCTAGAGAGAAAGAGAGAGGCCTTACTGTCATGTACAAGGCCAACATTGTTAATGTACCACACTTGGCTCCACTTCGAGGACAACGAGAAGCAAGCTTCTATACCACAAAACCAGCAGAGAGCAGCAACTTCACTCTGGCTGTACCCTTCTCCAGAACATCACTTCATCTTAGATATTTTTTTCCCAGGATGACTCGAGTCTGTAACACATTCGTGCAGCATTATGATGTTAACGAGATAAAGTCAGTTGATCAAATGAAAATGCTGGCCCACAGATGACTCCAACTTCATCCTGTCCCCTACTTGTATGTTTCATATCAATAAAAATGCTTTCAAATGAGCTGATGTAGGTAACAGCTCTTAGCTTGTCAATAAAGTTAGGAATCCTAAACTTGTAAATAGCTTGTCAATGAAGCTAGGGATCCTTAACCTAACCTTGTCAAACCCTGTGTAAAAAAAAGAAGAAAAAATTGAGGAAGAAGAGAGATGAATAAAGAAAAGTTGAGAAAGAAGAGAGTTGGGGTGAGAGAGAGAACTGGATTGAAATAGATACAGGGAGGAAAACAGAATTAGCGAAGCCTGCAACTGGGAAGGAAGATAGTTGGTCAAAAGTGAGAGCAGGGAAGGAAGAGGCCATTTGTTTGAATATATATATATATATATATATATATATATATATATATATATATATATATATATATATATATATATATATATAATGTCGTGCGAATAGGTAACACTGGTCAATTAGCAAGAACTCGTTTAAAATTAAGTCTTTTCTAAAATTTTCTCTTATACGTTTAAAAATATTTTTTTTTTTTCATTTATGTTAATGTAAAAATTAATAATTTTGTACCAAAAGGACCTTAGAAAACTTACCTAACCTTATTATAACAACCGCAATTTAATTTAGCCTAATCCAACTAATCCACTTCTCCGAGGCTATGGGTCCCACAATTCGCACCAAAGGTGGACCCAATGAAATATATATTTTTCCGTTAGGTTCCTAATGATTTTTGCGAAAATATTGCATACACAAATTTTTGCTAGCCTTATTCAGCAAGAAGAGCGTTGCTATCTAAGCCAAAATCGCAAGTTTTACCTATTCGGCACGACATATATATATATATATATATATATATATATATATATATATATATATATATATATATATATATATATATATATATATATATATATATATAAAGTAAATAAAGTTGCTTCAAGAAACATCTTAGGATTGCTCCTAACAGTCATTTACCTATTTTCCGTGTCCAGCCATATTGTTTATTATTTTTCATTATTATTATTATTTAGAAGATTTTTTTAGGGTGCAGATTTGTTTAGAATTTTACAAACATTGTTACAATTAATAGATGGAAATTCAAATTGCAGAAGTACTGGCAACGCCAACACCACCACCAGTACTAACAAAAATTACATTATCAGCAGCACTAGCAACGCAAGCAGCACTCCAAGCAACACTAGTAACATCAGTAACACCTTAACATCAGCAGCAACACTAGCAACACCAACAATGCCACCACCAGTAGCAGTAACACCAGCAGCACTAACACCACCAAACATCAACAGTAGGAGCAACACCAACGTAAATAACTCCAGCAGCAGTATCAACACTAACACCAGCAACGCTAGCAGCCAAGAATACCAGCAACACCAACAACACCCAGCATCAGAAGCAACGCAGACATCATCACTCGCAACACAAGCAGCAGTATCAACGCCACCAGCAGCACTAGCAACTTCAAAATCTGTATCAACAACACAAGTAACACCGACACCAGAAACTCTGCTCGTGCTGGCTGCCAGCGAGGAAGATGAATGGCGTGATATGAATACCAACAACAAACTGAGCTTCTGGTCTCCCAGTTTTTGTTCGTGCTTCTTCTGCTGCTGCTTCTGCTGCTGCTGCTGCTGCTGCTCCTTGTTGCCGCTTGAGTCCCTGAGGCTGCTTGCTGTCTGCAGCATCTCTTTGTAACGGTGTTGGTGTTGCTCGGGATCCTCAGGCTGTTGTCTGAAGCCTTCGTCTGAGGCTTTTGTCTGAAGTATCTCACTGATACTGTGTTAGTGTTGCTCGGGATCCTCTGGCTGCTGTGAACTACTTCTCTGTGACTGTGTCGTTGCTGCTGATTGGGTCAATGGGCTGCTGACTTGTATACATCTCTGTTGTGGCTGCTGGTTATGTATCATAGTCGCCTTCAGTTCTTGCTTTACTTTTTTTCTGTACTCCCAATTTTTACCACATGTATAACTTTTGCTCTTATTAGGTAGACGATTGCCTATTTTTGTTTTTATTCCTCTAACTTTTCGATTTTTATTTCGTTTATTACAAGAGAATGCCTCGTCCGATAGGCATTTCTTCCTCTCCCCTTTTTCTGTGGTCCCTATTTTACACATGTATTCCTTTTGCTCTAATTAGGTAGATGAAGGCCTATTTATTATTTTTTCTCTAACTTTTCGATTTTTATTTAGTTCATTGTAATGGAGTGCCTCAACTGATAGGCTATACCCTAGCCTGTGGTCACAGGCCTCTGGAGATCACTTCCCAAGTGAATATCCCAGAAAAACGATATAAAATAGGATTAAAAAAGAGAAAACATTAAAAAAAAAGGAATTATAACAAAAAATGCAACTCTGGCGTAAGGAAGTTAGGACAACTATTAACATAAACTATGCCCTTGGCAAAGGATGTAGAACCCATTCAATGGTTCCTGGAATGGTCCAATAATTTTGAAAAACCTCTGCTGCACGGTGTCAAATGTTCAAAAAAAGGTGTCCCTTTACCGACTATGGCCGCGAGTGAAATTGAAGTGTGTAGGTACAAAATAATATGTATCACATCTCTTACAAACAGAAAATTGGAATACTCTACAGCTATTGATGCTAGGTAAATGGACACATGCAACTAACGTGCCATTTTATTGTGGCAACGTTTCGCTCTCCAAGGGCTTTGCCAAGCCGTACCAGATTGGTACGGTAATTCTATCATTGCAAAAGATATTGATAGCAGTACTGATATACGCTTTCAAGAAACTCCTATGGTAAGAATTGTGTATTAATATAATCAACTCCTCGTGCAACTATCTTCGTTTTGATGACAATATTTCCGTCCTGCCAATCAATAACAAGTTAGTTTACAAGAGCTAACTGAAGCAAGAAAGAATTAACATAAGCACAATCAAGCTTACAGCAATAATATTTAAGTAATCCTGACCAACAGAGAACAACAGTGTGAAAATAGACTATGTAAATTTAGGAATACTAAAACTTGACTTCATTTTGAGTTACCAAACGTACGTCAGGTAGTGGTAATCAAGAGCCAGCATGTGTTGGAAAGCTTCGTGGAAGACTGACCATTTATTCACGGTAGGGATACGACAGGATGTGTTTTGAGGCGGCATAACGCTGCTTGATCCTGGTTTACAAGATCACTTGGTGTTAGTGGAATATTTATTATTTCACAAATTTACTTATTAATATACAATAAGATAATCTTAACATTTTTTTTTTTGTGATTTTAGTATTATTATAAAATATATATTTTCATGTGAAGTATACGGACCCTTAATCTCACACTCGGGCAGAGGTAAGACAAATCATTATATAAAATACCACATACAAAATAAGGTAAAGCAAAATCAAAACAAGTTATTATCTAACACACTGAGATGACGAAAGTTATTATATAGCTCATCATCACTCTCACTGAGGTAGAACAACTCATTACATAACAAACTCTTCTAATTTCCTCACTTCGTTCTCTTTAGCAATGCAAGCACACCTATCGTCTTAATTATCTCAGAGTTCTTGCTAAATAAAGAAGGTCAGAGTGGGTGTAAAAGCGGTGTTAATGAGTCGTAACGACCACACTGCCTCGTTATCATTCCAAAACACCGCCAAGGAAGAAACATTCCTTTAAAATGGTTGGTGGTACAAGGGTCACCAGTAATGGTTGGTGGTACACGGTTCACCAGTAATGGTTGGTGGTACAAGGGTCACCAGTAATGGTTGGTGGTACAAGGGTCACCAGTAATGGTTGGTGGTACAAGGGTCACCAGTAATGGTTGGTGGTACAAAGGTCAAATGTGGGGTCAGGGCACCAGTAATGGTTGGTGGTACAAGGGTCACCAGTAATGGTTGGTGGTACAAGGGTCACCAGTAATGGTTGGTGGTACAAGGGTCACCAGTAATGGTTGGTGGTACAAGGGTCACCAGTAGTTGTGTACAAGGTCCGTAGTTGGTGGTACAAGGGTTCACCAGTAATGGTTGGTGGTACAAGGGTCACCAGTAAGTTGGTGGTAAGGGTCCCAGATGGTTGGTGACAAGGGTCACCAGTAATGGTTGGTGGACAGGTACCAGTATGGTTGGTGGTACAGGTCACCAGTAATGGTTGGTGGTACAAGGGTCACCAGTAATGGTTGGTGGTACAAGGGTCACCAGTAATGGTTGGTGGTACAAGGGTCACCAGTAATGGTTGGTGGTACAAGGGTCACCAGTAATGGTTGGTGGTACAAGGGTCACCAGTAATGGTTGGTGGTACAAGGGTCACCAGTAATGGTTGGTGGTACAAGGGTCACCAGTAATGGTTGGTGGTACAAGGGTCACCAGTAATGGTTGGTGGTACAAGGGTCACCAGTAATGGTTGGTGGTACAAGGGTCACCAGTAATGGTTGGTGGTACAAGGGTCACCAGTATGGTTGTGTACAAGGGTCCCAGTATGGTTGTGGTACAAGGGTCACCAGTAATGGTTGGTGGTACAAGGGTCACCAGTAATGGTTGGTGGTACAAGGGTCACCAGTAATGGTTGGTGGGTGTACAAGGGTCACCAGTCATGGTTGGTGGTACAAGGGTCACCAGTCATGGTTGGTGGTACAAGGGTCACCAGTCATGGTGGTGGGTGGTAATGTGGCAAGGGTCACCAGTCAATGGTTGGTGGTACAAGGGTCACCAGTAATGGTTGGTGGTACAAGGGTCACCAGTAATGGTTGGTGCAGGTCACCAGTATGGTTGGTGGACAAGGTCACCAGTAATGGTTGGTGGTACAAGTCGGGTCACCAGTAATGGTTGGTGGTACAAGGGTCACCAGTAATGGTTGGTGGTACAAGGGTCACCAGTAATGGTTGGTGGTACAAGGGTCACCAGTAATGGTTGGTGGTACAAGGGTCACCAGTAATGGTTGGTGGTACAAGGGTCACCAGTCATGGTTGGTGGTACAAGGGTCACCAGTAATGGTTGGTGGTACAAGGGTCACCAGTAATGGTTGGTGGTACAAGGGTCACCAGTAATGGTTGGTGGTACAAGGGTCACCAGTAATGGTTGGTGGTACAAGGGTCACCAGTAATGGTTGGTGGTACAAGGGTCACCAGTAATGGTTGGTGGTACAAGTGGTCATCCAGTAATGGTTGGTGGTACAAGGGTCACCAGTAATGGTTGGTGGTACAAGGGTCACCAGTAATGGTTGGTGGTACAAGGGTCACCAGTCATGGTTGGTGGTACAAGGGTCACCAGTCATGGTTGGTGGTACAAGGGTCACCAGTCATGGTTGGTGGTACAAGGGTCACCAGTCATGGTTGGTGGTACAAGGGTCACCAGTCATGGTTGGTGGTACAAGGGTCACCAGTAATGGTTGGTGGTACAAGGGTCACCAGTAATGGTTGGTGGTACAAGGGTCACCAGTAATGGTTGGTGGTACAAGGGTCACCAGTAATGGTTGGTGGTACAAGGGTCACCAGTCATGGTTGGTGGTACAAGTCCAATGGTTGGTGGTACAAGGTCACCAGTATGGTTGGTGGTACAGGGTCACCAGTCATGGTTGGTGGTACAAGGGTCACCAGTCATGGTTGGTGGTACAAGGGTCACCAGTCATGGTTGGTGGTACAAGGGTCACCAGTAATGGTTGGTGGTACAGGGTCCCAGTAATGGTTGGTGGTACAAGGGTCACCAGTAATGGTTGGTGGTACAAGGGTCACCATAATGGTGGTGGTGTACCAGTAATGGTTGGTGGTCAGGGTACAGTATGGTTGGTGGTACAAGGGTCACCAGTAATGGTTGGTGGTACAAGGTACCAGTAATGGTTGGTGGTACAAGGGTCACCTAGTAATGGTTGGTGGTACAAGGGTCACCAGTAATGGTTGGTGGTACAAGGGTCACAGTAATGGTTTGGTGGTACAAGGTCCCAGTAATGGTTGGTGGTACAGGGTCACCATAATGGTTGGTGGTACAAGGTCACCAGTAATGGTGGTGGTACAAGGGTCACCAGTAATGGTTGGTGGTACAGGTCACCTAATGGTTGGTGGTCAAGGGTCACCAGTAATGGTTGGTGGTACAAGGTCACCAGTAATGGTTGGTGGTACAGGTCACCAGTAATGGTTGGTGGACAAGGGTCACGTAAGGTTGGTGGTACAAGGGTCACCAGTATGGTTGGTGGTACAGGGTCACCAGTAATGGTTGGTGGTACAGGTCACAGTAATGGTTGGTGGTACAAGGTCCAAATGGTTGGTGGACAGGTCCCAGTAATGGTTGGTGGTACAAGGTCACCAGATGTTGGTGGCAAGGGTCACCAGTAAGTTGTGGTCAGGGTCCAGTAGGTTGGGTCAAGGGTTGTGGCATCGTGGTTGTGGTACAAGTCAAGTGGTTGTGGTACGGTCCAGTAGTTGTGGAGTCCCAGTATGGTTGGTGGTAAGGTCCGTATGGTTGGTGTACAAGGTCAATGGTGGTAGGTCGTATGGTGGTGGTACAATCACCAGTTGTCAAGGTCGTATTGTGGTACAAGTCCGGTCGGCAGTAGTGGGGCCCAGTATGGTGGGCGGTACAGTAGTTGGACAGGTCTGTTGGTGGTACAAGGTCCCAGTAATGGTTGGTACAGTACCAGTAATGGTTGGTGTAAAGGTCCCAGTAATGGTTGGTGGTAAGGGTCCGTTGGTTGGTGGTACAGGTCCAGTAATGTTGGAAGGTCACCAGTAATGGTTGGTGGGTCACCAGTAGTTGGGGTAAGGCAGTGGTTGGTGTAATCACCGTATGGTTGGTGACAGGTCCCAGTAATGGTTGGTGGTACAGGTCACCAGTAATGTTGGTACAGTCAATTGGTTGGTGGTACAAGGTCGTGTTGGTACAGGTCAAGTAATGTGGGTACAGGTCACCAGTAATGGTTGGTGGTAAGGTCAGTGGTTGGTGGTAGGTCACCGAATGGTTGGTGGTAAGGGTCCCGTATGGTTGGTGGTACAGGGTCACCAGTAATGGTTGGTGACAAGGTCCCGTATGTGGGGTACGGTCACCAGTAATGGTTGGTGGTCAAGGGTCCAGTATGGTTGGTGGTCAAGTCACCAGTATGGTTGGTGGTACAGGGTCACCGTAATGGTTGGTGAGACAAGGTCACCAGTATGGTTGGTGGTACAAGGGTCCCAGAATGTTGGTGGTACAAGGGTCCCAGTAGGTTGTGGTACAAGGGTCAGTAATGGTTGGTGAGGGTCCCAGTAGTTGGTGGTACAAGGGTCACCGTAATGGTTGGTGGTACAGGGTCCGTATGGTTGGTGGTACAAGGGTCACCAGTAATGGTTGGTGGTACAAGGTCCGTATGGTTGGTGGTACAAGTCCAGAATGGTTGGTGGTCAAGGTCGTATGGTTGGTGGTACAAGGTCCCAGTAATGGTTGGTGTACAGGGTCACCAGTAATGGTTGGTGGCAGTCACCAGTAATGGTTGGTGGACAGGGTCACCATATGGTTGGGTACAAGTACCATTGTTGGGGCGTATGGTTGTGTGGGTCGTAATGGTTGGTACAAGGGTCACCAAGTTGTAATGGTTGGTGGTACAAGGGTCACCAGTAATGGTTGGTGGTACAAGGTCACCAGTAATGGTTGGTGGTACAAGGTCCCTAGTGTACAGGCTTGGTGGTACAAGGGTCACCAGTAATGGTTGGTGGTACAAGGTTCACTAGTAATGGTTGGTGGTACAAGGTTCACTAGTAATGGTGGTAGTACAAGGTTCACTAGTAATGGTTGGTGGTACAAGGTTCACTAGTAATGGTTGGTGGTACAAGGTTCACTAGTAATGGTGGTAGTACAAGGTTCACTAGTAATGGTGGTAGTACAAGGTTCACTAGTAATGGTTGGTGGTACAAGGTTCACTAGTAATGGTTGGTGGTACAAGGTTCACCAGTTATGGTTGGTGGTACAAGGTTCACCAGTAATGGTTGGTGGTACAAGGTTCACCAGTAATGGTTGGTGGTACAAGGGTCACCAGTAATGGTTGGTGGTACAAGGTTCACCAGTAATGGTTGGTGGTACAAGGGTCACCAGTAATGGTTGGTGGTACAGGGTTCACCAGTTATGGTTGGTGGTACAGGGTTCACCAGTTATGGTTGGTGGTACAGGGTTCACCAGTTATGGTTGGTGGTACAGGGTTCACCAGTTCATGCTGGGGTAGGTTTTTGCATGTTGTAGTAGTATGCGGTACAGCGTGTTCTTCATACTAGAGTTATTTACAGTTCCTCTCAGAGACGGGATAGAATTGACGCTACGTAGCAGGAAGAATGACATCAGTAGAAATAGCTACTGTAGCAGGAAGAATGACATCAGTAGAAATAGCTACTGTTGCAGGAAGAATGACATCAGTAGAAATAGCTACTGTAGCAGGAAGAATAACTTCAGTAGAAATAGCTACTGTAGCAGGAAGAATGATCTCAGTAGAAATAGCTACTGTAGCAGGAAGAATGATCTCAGTAGAAATAGCTACTGTAGCAGGAAGAATGACCTCAGTAGAAATAGCTACTGTAGCAGGAAGATTGACCTCAGTAGAAATAGCTACTGTAGCAGGAAGAATGACAGAAGCTGCAGTTAGTTATAGCGTAACATACTGCTGTTGGATTGGGTTATGGTGTATGCAGCTAGTGTACGTTATAGTACATATTAATTTAAGTATGATGGGTATAAGAGAATAAAAAGGCACAACACCGTGACTGGTATCAGACACAAATATCCCGTGTCAGTGTCTGACCGAAATGCCGTCATAAGTTTCATTCCCTTATGTTCTGGTTATTTGTGTATTGTTATAATATATGCTGCTAATGGATGCCATAGTAACTGCTCTGGTATTAGTGCTATAATGCATGCTGCTAGTGTAAGTTTTAGTGCATTAAGTAAGTTTATTCAGGTATACACAAATACATTTATATAGATTATCATACATAGCAGCATATGTGTAGTGAACCTAGGATAACCCAAAAAAGTCAGTGACTTATTTCCATTCAATTGAATTATTTCCATTCTATTTTTATTATTGCACTGTCAACATGAATGACGCAAATCAGAAAATATAGCCTACTAAGTGGCTTCTTGCAAACCTTCCATATTTTTTTTAGAATAAAGACATTTTTGAAATGCATTGATATATTAAATTTCACAACATAGTGTTATGAAACTCCGTGGTAAGAGGATTAACATAAATGTAGGTGATAACCTCTTTTCAGACACAGTTGAAGAGGAAATAGCACAGGAATAGTCTTCCCACTGCAAATGTTAGCGCAAAATCAATTAGTTATTTTAAGTCAGCAATGTGTGAGCCTTGTGGGTTTAGCGCTTAATCATGATTATAATCACTATTCTTTTAAGAACCAACTGCGAACATAGGATTCTTCTAGTTAAATTCCACTCCAGGTGGTGGAATCTGGCATCCTGATCATAGTTCCAAAACCGCTCAAGATATCCCATTGTTTAATTCCCCAGGTGGCACGGTATTTATAAACAAAAATACTAGCACACACATGTGAAGTTAGTGGTAGAAACAGGTATGTGGATGGGAGTGTGGTAGCATAGGTCAGTGTAAAAACGAGTAGTACCATGGTAGTAATGAAAGACAAGCCATGAGAGGATAAAAATCTTCAGTTCAAGATCTTTCACACGTCTCCGTGCGTCATCAGGAACTATTTAATGTTGCAAAAGTAATATAGGAATGAGAGGAAGTTTTCTCAGAGTAACGTAGCGTGGTGACACCAACCAGTTCCTCTCAACTATTGCATAGCACCATTTTATTCAATGTAGTTGCAATCCATAACCCTCCATCCAATCCTATCTCCTATAAATTATATGGCTGTTTTTGCCATGCTGTGTGTTAACTCCCCTTATACGTGTTAATGCTGGCTGTGGTTGGTGGAAATAGAGGGTGGGGAGAGAGCCTTCATCTTCACTATTCCTTAATATCCAGATAACATTCAATAGTCCTCCCCTGAGACAGTTTACCTGGAGAGAGTTCTGGGGGTCAACGCCCCCACGGCCCGGTCTGTGACCAGGCCTCATGGTGGATCAGAGCCTGATCAACCAGGCTGTTACTGCTGGCCGCACGCAGTCCGACGTACGAACCACAGCCCGGCTGGTCAGGTACCGACTTTAGGTGCTTGTCCAGTGCCTGCTTGAAGACAGCCAGGGGTCTATTGGTAATCCCCCTTATGTACGCTGGGAGGCAGTTGAACAGTCTTGGGCCCCTGACACTTACTGTGTTGTCTCTCAACGTGCTAGTGGCACCCCTGTTTTTCATTGGGGGGATGCTGCATCGTCTGTCGAGTATTTTGCTTTCGTAGGAAGTGACTCTCGTGTGCAAGTTTGGTACTAATCCCTCTAGGATTTTCCAAGTGTATATAATAATGTATCTCAGTAATAGATAGTTCTCAGCAGATAGCCTGGTTGTGGATTTTCAAGTCTACTCCGCCCCAGGGTGAGGGACTGACTAAATGGAGAGAGACAGAGTAAGTTGTCCGGGTGTTCCCCAGACCCGCAGTCGCGATCTTCTTAAAAGCAGCAGTTAGTGGACAGGAAAATTCCGAGTGAGAGCGTACAAGAGCCTTAAAGTGTAGCGTCATTATCATCTCTTGCTCTCGCTGTCGCTTTTGCTGTTATCACTCTTGCTGTTATCACCGCTGCTGTTATCACCGCTGCTGTTATCACCGCTGCTGTTATCACCGCTGCTGTTATCACACTTGTTATTACACTTGTTGTGACCTTTCTTTCTGTTGTCATACTCGTTGCTGTTATCCCCCTTGCTGCTACTGTTGTTATTTTTATAATCAAGGGGGGAGCGCTAAACCCGTAGGATTATGCAGCGCCTGTGTGAGAAGGATGTGGAAGGTATTCAGGCTTAATTCAGGGAACCGGAGCACAGATCCAATTCCCTAGATCAAGAGCCCCTCACCAGAGTCAAGGAACCTTGTGATAAATGGTTTTGAAAACCAACAAGTTGAAGATTGAGACACTTATGCAACATATGGTAATCTTTATTAAGGAAACGTTTCGCCACACAGTGGCTTCGTCAGTCCAATACAAAGCAGAAAGGTGTAAGGAGAGGAGGAGTTTGAGGTAATCAGTCCCTCGGCCTGGAGTCGATGTGTTCTTAATAAAGATTCCCGTATGTGGCATAAGTGTCTCAATCGTCAAGGAACCTTCCTTAAGGCCCTCTTGCTGTTATCACTCCTTCTGTTTCTCACTTTTTTATTACCACTACTGTTACCACCACCACTACTGTTACCACCACCACTTCCACTATTTACATGCACTGTGTCCACGCATTATATCAGTACTGGCTTCATAAAGTGTGAAACAAACTAATACAATGATCAGAGATTTTTTATGTCAATAAAAATCGTTCTTGCTGTTATCACAATTCTTGATATCACACTTTATCGTTCTCGCTGGTATCATTCTTGTTATTGTTCTTGTTGTCATTCTTGTTGTTATCGCTCTTGCTATGATCACTACTATTGTATAGCTCTTGCTCTTATAACTCTTGCTGATATCACACTTGCTATGATCACTATATATCAGAAAAATGAGACAGGTAACAGGGATCTGTATATTTCGGCCTGAGTCAGAGACTGAAGAAGGTTATAGATTGAGACAGAAATATACTGACCTCTCGTATCCGAGTTTCATATTTTGCCTAATTTCTTTCTTACTATGAGCTGCTACGTATGTTTATTTGGTTTCCCTTGTCACCCTCGTTGGGATTGTTATGAGTCAAATTGTTTGGTGCTTCTGTTCACGAAGATGCGATGTGCAACACTTTGCCGTCGTTTCTTTACAGAGAAGCATGCAAATTCCGTCATGCAGGAGCGCCTGTGTTCTGTCCCTGGCATATAACATAGCAAACAGAAGGACACACACACCAGTCAAAAAAAAAACTCTTTCCCTTGCTTACAGTCTCTGTTCCAGAATATAAATGTTAGGGAAACACGCGCACTGTCTGATGACATGGCATCTCATTGACAATCAAATACAGTTTTACAGGGTAAAGTCAATCAGTTACACTCGGATGTTTGTCACTGAAAAGCAGCCACTCTGGGCACTCTCACATCTTCTGTTACCAAACACAACTACTGAGAGGTACTCCTACACCATCTGTTACCAAACACAATCATCGAGAGGTATTCTTAAAACCTCTATTACTAAACACAACCACTAAGAGGTACTCCTACATTATCTATTACCAAACACAACCACTAAGAGGTACTCCTACATTCTCTATTACCAAGCACAATCACTAAGAGGTACTCTTGCACTGTTACCAAACAGAGACACTCAGAGACATATTCTAACCTCTGTTATAAAACACAGCAAAATATATGCACTCACATATCCTCTAAATATAGCAGGTATTCAGGAACACTCACACTCATAAAACACAACCACTCAGGAACACTCCCACACCCTGTTACAAAACACAATTACTAAGAAACACTCACACAGTCCCTAATATTAGCAAAGGTACTTAGAAAGGAAAAAAAGAATTGCGAGAAGCTTCATATTCCAGAATCGTTGAAGATCTTTAACACTGTGCCTTAGATGTGACTAAAAAATAGAAAAGCTGGCTCGTAATTCAGGTCTGGTACATCACTGGCTAATGAAGTACCAAATAAATAGAAGATAGTGAAAAAAATAGGCCTTCTGATTTTGGAGAAGAAGGGTTATTCTTCACAGATCATATCTTTGACTCTTACTGTTGCGATTGTCACGTGGATATCAATGTTTGCCTATGAGACGAAACTGCAAGTGAGAATAGATAGAGCATAGAAGTATTTTGTATCGCTCGCGCTAGTGACCGAAAGGTAAATAACCCTCGAGGTTGATACAAAACAAGCGGGTAGTTAACATAAAAAGGAACTTCGGGGTGAGCATGAAACTACCTTGGGGTCAACATAAAACCTCGGGGTCATGCAACAACCTTGGAGTAATACAACTACCTGGGGGTCATGCAAGTACCTCGGGGTCAGACAACTACCTATATTCCGACAGCTCTCCCTAACAATAACATTAGCTAAGTATGTAATATCAAATATAAAACGACTTTTATAAATTTCAACAAAGATTTTCCATGACCACAGAAATAGCTATTATAGCAAGAAGAATGGACTCAGCTGAAATAGCTACTGTAATAGGAAGAATAACCTCAGTAGAAATAACTACTGTAGCATCAAGAATGACCTCAGAAGTAACAACTGTAGCATTAAGAATGACCTCAGAAGTAACAACTGAAGAATTAAGAATGACCTCAGAAGTAACTAATAGTGACATCAGTAGAAATAACTACTGTAGCAGGAAGAATGACCTCAGTAGAATGAGCGACTGTAGTAGGATGGCCAATTTTAACACAGCGTACCTGACTCCCTCAGGAACATCAAATATTTCAGTTTGTGGCTGCAGCTCCGTACTGGCAATTTTTCTCTGATAGAAACACGGGAGTAAAAAATATAAAATCTCTCGGAACTCACTCTCTAAACTTAGGCAGTTTTACTATTTTTTTTTGTGGTAGAAGAGGGAAAGGACGGGTGTGAGAGGGTTCCCGAGTGGCTGCATTTGGTACAGAGAGGGTGTGAGTGTTCCTGGTGCGGGGATGGCGTGAGAGTTCTCCTGAGTGACCTTGTTTGGTACAGAGAGGGTGTGAGTGTTCCTGGTGCGGGGAGAGCTTGGGAGTTCTGCTGAATGACCTTGTTTGATACAGAGAGGGTGTGAAAGTGTTCCTGATGTTACCGAGTGACCTTGTTTGGTGCAGAGAGGAGGCAAGAGTGTTCCTGGTGCTCCTGAGTGACCTTGTTTGATACAGGGAAGGTGTGAAAGTTCCTGAGTGGTTGTGCTTTCCTGGGAAGGTATGAATGTGCTCGTTAGCGCTTGTGTTTTGGTGTGAGAATGTTATAAGTGGCTTTGTTTCTCAGTGTTCCTGAGTGGCTGTGTCTAGTGCATGGAAGAAGCAAATGTTTCTGAGTGTGCTTGAGGACAGGAAGGTAGTGTGTGTGCCTGATTGGCTGTATATTGAGGCTGGAATGGGATCTAGGATAAAGTGGTGCGTGCCACGAAAAAACAAAATAGACAAGATGAGATACATCGAGTATAACTCTGCTCCTGCAATCACGTATTGGTAATCTCACATACATGAGCGTGGTAAACACGATCGGCAGTCATTCCTAGAGAATGAGAGAAAGAGAATGAAACGTACAAAAAACAAATAGAAGGCAGGACGATTTGAGATTAATTGCAAGTGCGGGTAATATTGACGACCCGCTCATGGAAGACTGAAACTTATGACGACGTTTCGGTCCGACGCACACGAATGAAACGTTCAGAAGACTAGCACAGCTAAAATCAAAGATGTCTCGAACTAGAATTCATTACCCCTATAATCTACCTTGTCCATAATTACTATCACATTTGCTTTGCCTGCTTATCTAAGATGAAGTCCAAGATTTTTCCTTAAATCATGGTATAACTTAACAAAGACTTGAGGACAATTGTGTTGCAGAGGTGTGAGCAAAGCTCAGAAGGATCCTAGACTTTACCTCACGAAAGCAGACAAAGCAAATGCGATAGTAATTATGGACAAGGTAGATTATAGGGGAAAAATAAACATGATATTAGGAGACAGGGAAACTCACGCGCCTCTTTAAAAACTGGGAAAGGGATTGAGACCAAAAAAAAAACAAAAAAAACATCTTTGCTGAAACCTTTTAGTGTACTAGTAAGAATGAATGCTAGTGTAAGAAAAGTAACAGATTTGATTTTTCTGTCTTGTAAGTGGCAGGTGCGCAGCGTATACATAATGCGTATATAGGATGGTATCTCAGGATCTAAGAGGGAATATCCCGAGGTTGACTCTGGTAATTTGAATGGAAGTATCACACAAAAGGTTATACAAAGGGAATTTGAAAGGAAATGAAAGAGGAAAAATAGAAAAATCCTCCAGGAGAATTTTTTTTTTTTAGTTAATAAAAATGTGAAAAACGAGACTTGGGCAGCATAGAGCTGGTATCTTTTTAAAGCTCTATTAGTCAATATACAAATATGGCCAAAACGAGTAAAACAATGGCTAAAATTTGTAAATTAAGAAACAATTAATTACACAACTAAGGAAAGAAAATTTTTTATCAAAAAAGCTAAGACAAATAAAGGTTTGGAAGAGTTTCAGATACAGATAAAAAGGTGAAAAGTCCAGTGAACTAAAGAATAAAAGCAGGAGGAGAGAGGGATAGAAGATGTGTCAAGAAACAGCAACATATCTTGAGTTTAAAACTGATTATATATGTTGAAAGAGAAATGTAAATATAAACCTTTTTTATTTTTTAATGGAAATTGTAGATGCGTATATAACACACTAACAGCATTTTGATGTAACTAAAACTATCTTGGTATTAGAATTGACAGCGTCAAAAAATGAAGAAAATTACATTTACTCTTTTTCTCTCCTTTTCTCTCTCTCTCTCTCTCTCTCTCTCTCTCTCTCTCTCTCTCTCTCTCTCTCTCTCTCTGTCTCTCTTTCTCTCCCTCTCTCGCTCTCTCACGCTCATTAGAGGGACTCCTTCTTTATCACCGATTTTTTTCGCGAATATACCGTTAACCTTCAGAGTGAATTTAAAATAAATTGTGGAATAAGTGGATGGGAGCCGAACGAGAGGCATTAGTGGTAACACAAACATAAAAGACTGGGAATCATGAAGGAGGAAGGAGAGTGCGGGAGCCTTGGGACTGAACCTTGGGGAGGAGTTAGGGAGCTAAAGTGAACGCGAGAATGTGAGGGAGAGAGTGCTGAAGAGAGAGTGTGGAGGAGGGAATGTGAGGGAAGGAAAGTGATAGAAGGGATGTGAAGGAAGAAGTGTGGTGGAAGCGGAAAGATGTATTAAGGAATGACTGTGAGGGAAAATGGAGTGTGAGGGAGAGAGAATGAGGGAGGAAGTGTAAGGAAGGTAGTTTGAAAGAATGAGTGTGAGGGAGATGGTGAGAAAGTGAGAGTGTGAGTGGCTGTTTAAGAGAGAAAGGAAAGTGAAAAATGGTAATGACCTATTTGTAAACACCCATTTGAGTATGCTTGGGGAACGTGGGTGACTTCCAGCTTTTGGACTTGCTTCTTAAACTGATGTGAATGAACCCTCTCGTATCTATTTCGAAACTCACTTCTACTGTGTCATTACTCCTCTCATTCCCCTACTTTATCATTCCTACATTAAAAAAATATTTTCTAACATTCCTCTGCCTCATTTGGATGTGAAATTTTCAACTATGTCCTTGTTGCTAGAGCCATTCCATTTCCACCCAATGATTCGTATTATTTTCAATGTCTCACATTCCCTTGAAAGGCATGCAAATGGATATTTAATTTCTTAACAAATAGAAACCATAGAGTAATGGGAAACATCTTGCTATTAGGAGCTGCCACAGTGGTAAGTGCAAGTTCCCCAGGCACAGTAAACGCCTCACATCTATTTCTCAATGTTGTGTACAACATACTCGTAGACAGGAACATAAACCATAGCACTGTATTATGCTTCGAGATGATGATATAATTTCTATGATTGTGGCATCCATAGAAAATAGAGCGAACTTACAAGCTACTGTAAACCAAGTGTTCCAGTGGGTCAATGACAACAATATGACCTTCAATGAGGACAAATTTTCATTAGGTTTTTTATTCCATTACATACTCTTTATTCATCCTTTCCAGTTTTCAGCGTCATAAATTTGCTCTTACTAGGGATGAATTTCAGTATTTATATATCGGCCATTTCTTCATGTCTATTCGGTTCTTCTCGCGATCTTATTTCATAAACTTCAGTCTCTACTTTCCTCATTATTTTCTCATCGTTCACCAACATTGATATGTTAACCGCTGCAATCAGGTTACTAATGTACTCCAGGAGTAATGTGGGTTCTAATGCTAATTTTTGTGGATCTCCATCAGCTGCTTTCTCCTTGTATGGTGCTTCCTGTATAGTTTCTCTTTCGTATCGTTCATGTATTTTCTTAATCATATCAATATATCTTATCTCTAGCCCTAATTGCTTTTTCTGTTTATCAGGTATTCTTTTATGTGACGTTGCATTAAACGCATCCTTTCTGTAAAGCGTTATTCAGTTTACTCATCCGTTGTTTTCTTGCCTGACCTCTGTTATAATCTATTAATTGTCTCTAATGGTATAGTGAGCCATTACGTTCCATTATTGAATTCATGTTGTTGCTCTATAAGAAATTCGGTACTTTCTTAGATAATCAACTAGTCTCTTCCTCGTGATTTTTTTGTGATTTTTTCATGTTACTCTCGTTAAGAACACTGGTTTGTAATTTAGGGCCCCTTGCCTGTCCTTTCTTGAATACTGGAATCATATTTGTTATCCTGCATTCGTTTGGTTCTTCACTGGTCTCTAATGATTTGATGAGTATAAGTGTGAATAGAATACATATAATTACGGCTCCTATTCTTAATATTCTATTTGATCAAGTTGTTTTTCGTTGTATTTTATCCTCTCAGGTAAGCCTTTTCTCCCCTCACTTCATTAGTTATTTGATTGTTTGATAGTTCAGTCTGGTATATTCTGTCGTCTATCTTCGGTATTGCTCTTTGTGTATTCTCTTCTTTCTTTAATATTATATCTTTTTTATGAATTGTCATTGATTTTCTTTAATGAGATTGTGAAGAAGCTTCAGGTCTGACGTTGCCTTGGCATCTGTGTCCATCTTAAAGTGACATCCAGTTTCCGCTGCTCGCATGAAGATAATTACTTATGACGGCTGCTCTCAGAGGTTGAGTTCGTCATATATTTTCTCCTTACGGTCATGTTCTATGAGTTTTTTCTTACATTTGTGACTGACCTTTGGGTTCTCCACAGTGTCATTTTTCTCTTATTCTTAATAAAATGATGCAAACATATTTTTTAACTCTGCTCTTCCGGTGGAAAATTTGTGATTTAATATGTCAATTGTTACCTGAATTCATTTCAACGTTGTAATTAGCCATAAATATGCATTTTCCCTTCGAAAATGCGTTTCATGTACATTAATGTTCGATTCTTCAGTTACTCCTGTTTTATTTGGTTTAATTTACCAGGTAGCGGAATGTCGGGGCACCGTGATTTCTTGCTTTGATGGCTATTCCATATTCTCTCTGTCCGCTTCACTGGAAGTTCAGTATATATTCCATATTCTCTCTCTGCTTGCTTCACTGGAAGTGCAATACGGACAAGGATCAACCAGGCAAAGTCATCATTTCCATTTACTTTCGTCGACTCATTAAACATTGCTATATGAATTCTATTATAGATTTAAGAAATTTGCCCCTCCAAGTCTCTTGTACCCCATGTGAGGCCCAGTCTTCCTTGCTAGTATCTACATACTTGAAATCCCTCATAATCATTGGTTTAGCTCTTTGCTTCTGCAGACATCTTATTAATAAGGCTTATTTTTGCTACATTATTCATATAAATCTTGGACTGAACCCACTGACTCCAGGCTGAGGGACTGATTACTTCAAACTCCCCCTCATCTTCACGGTTCTTTGTAGTGGACTGCAGAAGCCACTGGTTGGGGAAACGTTTCCGTAATAAAGATTCCTAAATGTTGCACAGATGTCTCATTATTCAACTTGTCGGTTTTCGAAACAATTCACATAATTATTATCCTTGAAAAAGACACTGACAGAAGAAAATGTCTTGTGTGGGCGCTCATATATACCACAGATATTATTACCCAGAACTAGGGCGAGTTTAATATTATTGGTGCTACACAGCACTGAAAAGTCATGAATATGATGCATGTACTGCACCTGAGTATTGTTAATGCTAAAACGTTTTGCCTGCTTAGAAAATTCTTCAGGCGAATATAACACTGAGGACAGTAGAAGTAGTAGTTTCAAGGTTATCAGTCTCTAGGCCTTCAAAAACGGTGGTCAATCCCTCATGCTCAATATACTATTAGAAGTCTTGCACTTTACATATATTTTATACGTATTGTAACAGTACTCTTAAAACTACCATGTAAAATATCATTACAAATTATCTTTAAAATATAAAAACCCTTAAACATTATAGAATGACTATAATTGGTAAGATTTACGAGCGATAGTGCTCGTAAATCTTACAAGTCAGGCGTTGAGGTGTGCGCTGACAGTGTTCGTGTACTGGCGTATATAGAAATACATACGCCAGTGTGTATGGATAAATGGCTCTCGGAGAGAGCCATTTACATGAATGGATCTTCCTCGATTTCCTGCTCTATTTCTGCAACATTGCAAGCTCCTGATGTGTTGATCGCAACACGATAGGCTTAGAGCTATCATTCAACTCACTCTGTGGTTATTTTGCATAGATGTCTATGTATTAGGACTAAAGAAGCCTCTCGTGAAAAAATCCTCTAATAAATGTTTTGAACTGTACATAAATGTTTTTACCTATTTCATGTGGGCTTTAATATACATTTTAAAACTGTTACTCTATTGAACATAACTATAAGAACAATGGAGCACTGCAGAAGGCCTACTGACATACACACTAGGCAGGTTCAACTCACGTCCAACCACACCCAATCGTGTACCAATTTAACCTGTTTTTAAAGCTACCCAATGTTCTCAGTTTAATGATGAATTTGCTTCACTCATCAACTCTATTGCCGAAACCAGCAATTTTGGTTAGATATTTTCAGGGAGAAGGGAATGAGAGTGGTGTGTGTGTGTGTGTGTGTGTGTGTGTGTGTGTGTGTGTGTGTGTGTGTGTGTGTGTGTCGGGAGGAGGAAATGTGATGATAAGCGTTAGATCAGACGGAGTATACGTAATGTGGATGTGAAGGGTGGAGAATGTGTTGAGAAGGAAGGAGTGTGAGGAAGGAGGGTTCATGAGAGTGTGAGGGAGGGAATTTAAGAAGGCATTATGAAGAAGGAAGCAGTGAGTGTGAGGAAGGCCATAGAGATGGATGAGGCAGTGTTACTGGAGAGGCAGTATGAGGATTTAAGAAGTTTGAGAGTTGAGTAAATGAGGGAGTATGTGTTTGTAAGGTAGGTGAGAGGAAAGAGGAAATATGATGGAAAAAGAGAGAGGGAGGGAGGAAGGTGTAAGATGAAGGGAAAGTGAGGGAGAAAGAAGGGAAGGTGAGGCAGGAAGGAGTGTACCACATGGTGGATGAAAAGGGAGATGTGTTCCGGGTAAAACAAATCTCTCTGCTTACTCGTGGAAGCGCAGAACATCCCTGGAAGTTCATTCTCCTTACACGATTGAGGATATTGCAAACAAAATTAGGTCACCTGTAATTAATTGCATGACCAATGAGGAAACTAATTTGCTAATCAGTTCTACTGTGCTGTTAATCGACCTGCTAATGAATCAAGGAGTGTTGTGTTGATTACAAACTCTACTGACCCCAGTCGAGCAGTTCACCCGCTAGTGACAAATGGAATAGTGATACCACTAGATGTGGAAAAAGACATGTATAGTTCAGGACATTAAACGAAACGTTTCGCCAAGAGTGGTTTCTTCAGTCCTAATACATAGATAGCTAAGATAGGGATTAAGACGACGAAAGGAGCGGTGCCAGGAGCCGTGACGCGACCCTCGCCAATGCAAATGAGTGAGTATAGCCTGATACACTAGTCAGTTATACTCAGACCACTTTGGATGAAGCGTGATTGACTACTGACTGGTTGTTGTTGTTGTATGTTCGCCGGTACATCTGGCCCGGGTCTTCTGACTGGTTGACTGGTTGAGAGTATACACAGTGGCAGGAGTCAGGTGGAAAGCCTCTAGTAATTACTAGGTCTGTTGGAGTCGAAACTGAAACTGATGTACGTAATATCGTTCATCCTAGTTAGTTAAAAAACTATATATTTGAATTCGTGTTTTAATTACTTGCCAACAGCGGAAGGAAAACGTAAGTGGTCCTAATGCTATTCTTAAAGATCCAATCACTTGAGAACATTTGAAAGAATATGTATTAATCTATTGACATTTTTTTTTTGTCAGAGAAAATTAATAAACACTTGTGACAGTTGCTTACGCACTTGATATTGAGTACTACTTGAAGGATACCTGGAGGATACTTCCGAAAATCAACGCCCCCGTAGCCCGGTCTCAGACTAGGCCTCCCGGTGGATCTAAACACGATTAACTAGACTGTTACTGCTGACTGCACTCAGGACAAAGTACAAACCACAGCCCGGCTGGTCAGGAACCGATTTGAAAAAAAAAATGTCCAGTTCCCTCTTGAAGACACCCAGAGATTTGTTGGTAATTTCTCTTATGATGGAGGGAGGATAGGCAAAACAGCACGAGGATAGGCAAAACAACACGAGGATAGGCGGTTTATTTCGGTGTGTATGCAGCCGTATCGTGAACATCCTGAAGTGTGGAAGATAAAATGTGGCGAGTGCACCGAACATTGTAATTATGAGATGTTCTGAAATACATTTTGTCCATGATCATGAAGTTCCGTCGACTTCTAGGAACAATATAAAGTTGAAGACGAAGGAAGAGGTGACAATTTTGCACTGGTGAAACTATTTACAACGATTGTTATACATATAAAGGCGCATATTTTACGAAAAAAAATTATTTACAGCTATGTTTATGCATCATACATTACATTCTATATTTAAGACCGATGGTGTTTTATAAAGACGTTGGTGGTCTAGTGGATAGAGGGATGCGTACTTTGTTCAGTTCACACAGGGCTGGACATGGGAACGCAGGATCGAGTCCTGGCCAAGGCGCAGTTCTCTTAATGATTCAAAACCACTTGTTTCGTGATTTCATTGATATATATATATATATATATATATATATTGTTTATTTATTGTTTTATTTTTATTTTTATTTTTCAAGACATTCTTGCCTCTTAATCCACCAATTCTTCTACAGGTATACAACATTTAGTGCGACAATTAATGAAAATCAAAATAATGATCAGCATTATCAGTTTATATCTTTGGTATATGAACGTTTCTGAGAACTTGAGAACTTTATTATTTAGCATTAATTTAAATATCGTGAAGAAGTCTTCAGTCGCAAATAAATAGATTTCCATTTAGAGTACTTGGCTTTTTTTCCTGGCAGTATTTACATTTATCCCGTCCCCTTGCTGTTCATTCATAGCTATTGCTTCATCCAGCTTCCTCAAATTAGAGAACATTGACACCCCCCTTCCCATTAAGGTGATGGGGAGAAGATGCCTTGATCCTGGTAATAGGCTCTTCATCGAAAGAAATAATTCTGCCGCCCTCTTTTATTAATCAAACGTTATTTACTTCCTATTCTGGGCACTGTATGATCCCGGCGGGTTTAGCTCTTTTGTCTGATTATGATAATAAATGATTCACTCTCGCTTTCCAATAGGCCTGGCACAAATCATGACGGCCAACTGCACGCTGCATTAGTACTTACTGGCATGGGCGTGCGGAAGGCTATCTGGTGAACACACTCAGCAAATGCAATTAAAGTACTTCATTGGACGGCATATAATGTGTGAGGAAGGAGAGAGTACAAGGGGAAAGGAAAAATAGAAAACAAATTGCGAGAGAAGTGGATATGAGAGCACAAAGGAGGATATAAGGAAGAAGTGCTCAGGAGGAATATCAGGAAACAGAAAGAGGAGAGGAGTGTAAGAAATATGAGAAAATATAAAGCGTGAGGGAGGCAGTAGAGACACCGAGTCTGCCCCCCCCTTACAATATAGAATCTTGTGAAGAACAAAAATTGATATTGTCCAGAAAGGACAAAACACCCTCTCCTGCCTTGAATCAGGCCGCACATAATTTCACTCTGATAGGCTCTTCGTTCTGGTAAATGGTCTTTCATAGTCACGCGCCTCGACCGTAAATACTGACACGGCACTTAACTGGCCTCGTTTCCATGAGGCGAGGTATTTGTCACTTGTCAACACCTGGTAACACATTCAGTTCTCTGGTCATGTACTGTATATCAAGTCACTGTGTCATATGTCCAAACAGGAAACCTCCAATAATAAAATTTTCACTGCCTCTATATATTCTCAAGATCCATTCATCACTCAGATGAAAATCTTGTGTGTGCAACTAAACTAACATTAACATGTAGATTTGCCAGGACGTGTCCTGGCACGGGTCTTCTCCATGTGATGACCCGGCAGTGGCTCTCGAAGGAGTGTCGGAGTGTGTACACGATATACCGTTTACAGCTCTATGGAGGGGGCAGCCCTATGGCAAGGGCACGGCGAGTCTTTCATTTTCATTTGAGACATTCTTGACACTCAGGAAGCCCGAGTGCCAGAAAAACTCCAGAGATTCTCTGGAGGTCCAGAGTGCATCATATGAGAGAATATATAGTGGAAGGAAGGTCAGGTGAGAGGGAAGTCGGAATAGCATGAAGGGTCAAGTTACCTGATAGCTGTTCCATAGAGTTACTTGGTCAGAACGAAGAATAAAAAGTCCCATTACCGTGGGTTTAACTATTCAACAAAAATCCACACTTTGGAAAGGAACCTAATGACGACGTTTCGGTCCATGCGGGATCACTTGTCAAGTCACACCGTTGGGTCCAGGCAATAATCCAGGACAGACCGAAGCGACATCATAAATTACTCTCCTAAGAGCGGGTTTTTGGTGAGCTGGTCAGATCTTTTGATATCTGTGTCTAATAACAAAAACGACATCCACATTGCACAACACAACTGTAAACCTGAGAACTTTACAAGTTCTCTTGATTGTTCTAGATGCCTAAGTCCAATACGAACAATAAGTTGCTTGTCTACCCATACATAATCTATCTGTCTCAAATTGGTGATTGGAAATAGCTGGCATTAGATTATTTGTTCTCACCAATTCTTGGGAAATGTCAACCTTATTTATGTCATTTGTTCCTTAGTTCCACAATGGTGCTCACTTGGCAGCCAATAAGTGGCGTTGTGACACAAATATTTCCAGCCCTGCTGGAAGAATTTAAGGATTGCGTAAATAGTAGTCGTACATATAATGGTACCTCGACCTTTTTCTCCAGGATGTTTTTACAGTATTGACTACCGCACAGCTCCCCCTTTTTATCTTCCCTTTGAATCTTCCCTATTTTGAGTTATGAACTCGTTTTGTACTTCAAATAGTTCTTCAAAGTTGGAATGAGATCTCGTAGTCTCCTTTCCTCCTTCCTCCCTTTCCTAAAGATGATGATGATGCGTGTATCGAATGATTCGTCATGTTTGTTTCTTAGATATGGTATGATCTTTACTGCTCTTCTTTGTACCCTCACCAGTGTATTTTTGTCTTTTATGTAAACAGACACCATATTTAAAATAGGATCAAATTAAATTAGTGTCTATATAGTATCTGATGTTTTGTACTCTAATTCTCTAGTTATGCAACCTAGTATTTATTTTGCTTTGCTGCTCACTTATATACATTGTTTGAAACTTTTGACATGGTTGCTTATGATTGTTTCAAGGTCCAGTTTTTCTTTTGTTTCGGCTGCTCTGTTGCCAGACATTTTGTATTCATTTTTAATATTGCTGTATCCCTTTAAAACTTTGCACTTGACAACTTCGAAACTCGATGTCTCACGTCTCCGACTACTGCACTGACCTGTCCAGATTACTCTGGATTCTCAATCTGTTTTACCAGCTGTATTTTTTTTTTCAAAATATTACTTCATACTCACATTTTGCTATTTTAGATGTGAGCCATACTACAATATCATTTATGTACATTGTGAAGAGCTTGGGACCAAGAACCGAGTCCTGGGGAAATCTACTAGTTACGTCAAGACACTCGTTTACATGATGCTTGCTATGTTACAGAGTACTATAATCCATTAAAAATTCTAAATTATTCTTTTCGCTGATTATCATATGGAAATAGTTTACAAAATTATATAGTTTTAAAATTTGTACGTTAGTAAACAGATATGCGAAGCCGCACCAACTCTTCCGCCTGGTTGTGTTCGGGTCAATGAGGTGAAGAGCGCCTGTCAAAAACACCGTGTTAAAAAAACAAACAGTAATTGCGTTAGGAATTATTTTATTACATGATCCCCCTTGCATTTTTCCTTCCCCTTCCCAGACACTCCTCAGTCCATCACGCTCACACCTTCAATACAGCCTGTAAACTGACTGACCACCTCAAAACTACGTCTTCAAGGCTGATGGACTGATTACATCGTCTTCACATCTCTTCTGCTTCTACCAACTTTTCTGTACTCGAGTGAAGAAGCCTACTGAGTAGGCTTCTTACCTAACAACCTGTCGGTATTTTATGCCATTTTAATATTCACAGCCTGTAAACACACCGCTCAATACTCATCAGGAAGTATTTAACATCTTCAAATAAGACCACTTCAACGGTATATCCCTGGGTGTTTCGTCCATTTTATCGGAATTAATTTTTATTGTTTTGGTAAAATTTTCGTACACGAGGAATTGCATTATGGATAATTCATTAATTATATTGAAAGCGTATTCTCTCTGTTAAGTACAAGATGGCTTTGGTTGTGATGTTTGGGAAACGTTGACACTGATCTGTTGAGTGTCCTAATGACTTTCCTCTCATTACAATTCTATTCTGTATAGCTGTTAAATAAATCAGATTGACCTGTAAATCAAGAATCTGGTTCTTTCACGTCATCACTTAAACAACCTCAGAAGAGACCTGCTAACAGATCATCAGCTTGGAAAATCAAAGATGAATCTTTTGAATTTCTCTTCACTCCTTTTCTATACGAGAACATTTTACCCAGCATTTACTCACCGATGCTATAAAATCTGTTCTGCAAGAAGCTTTTACCGTGAGTTTCACATAGTGTCCTGCTCCGAGCACCATTAGGCTTCAACGCCATCGTCGTCCAACCTCCAGGACAAAATGAATGACCTCAGGAAGGCAGAACAAATTTCAGGTGATCTAACAAAGTGTCTGACCTTGCCCAAGTTAATTTATTTCGCACTGTTTTCAGCAGTGCAAGATAAAGTGGATACGACGAGCTTCTGATGTCGATATTCAAGAAAGAGTTCGATATCGCCCTGGAGGAATCTTAAGTGGGAGCACTTAATATTCTCAGTCAAATTTAGGCATGTAGATATTCACAAAGAATGAAAGATAACAGTATCTGTATTCTTATCCTCGTGATTTAAATCTAACTAATTAAAGAATTAAAAATTATATAAAAAATCGAACTACCTCTCGAAAATCACAGCATTTTTTTTACAGGTTTAGAAAGAATGTTTGACCTCACACTAATATAGTCATCTTCTACAAACGTACACATAATTCTACAATATATACGAAAAGGAAAACAAATGCGTAAATGCAAAATATCAAATAAGAAAAATCATGGAAATAAAATACAAATACAAAATTTTAATAAAATCTAAAATTTATCAAGAAGAAATAATAAGTTTAAATGCTCACCAATAAACAAAGGCCTCAAACATTACACATATGCACTCGTGTGTATTTAGGAGACACAAATGAACATAATTCGGTTCACTTTGTAATTCAAAGGAGGGCATGATGAGAGAAGGTATTTACACCATTGTTGTCACAGTCCATGAATAAATCATAATTCCGAGAAAAGAAAAAGTAGATTCATGTAGATGTTTCTCTAAGATTGAAGACAATGTGGTGCCTCTCAGCCAAGACCAGGTCGTACTGTGGGACAAGAAAGTGATATTGTGGGTAAAGACAAAGTGATACTGAGGGACAAGAGAGTGATATTGTGGGCCAAAACAGTGATATTGTGGGCCAAGACAAAGTGATGTTGTTGGCCAAGACAAAGTGATGTGGGCCAAGACAAAGTGATGTTGTGGGTCAAGACAAAGTGATGTTGTGGGTCAAGACAAAGTGATGTTGTGGGTCAAGACAAAGTGGTGTTGTGGGTCAAGACAAAGTGATGTTGTGGGCCAAGACAAAGTGATGTTGTGGGCCAAGACAAAGTGATGTTGTGGGCCAAGACAAAGTGATGTTGTGGGCCAAGACAAAGTGGTGTTGTGGGCCAAGACAAAGTGGTGATGTGGGCCAAGACAAAGTGATGTTGTGGGCCAAGAAAAAGTGATGTTGTGGGCCAAGAAAAAGTGATGTTGTGGGCCAAGACAAAGTGATGTCGTGGGTCAAGACAAAGTGATGATGTGGGTCAAGACAAAGTGATGATGTGGGTCAAGACAAAGTGCTGATGTGGGTCAAGACAAAGTGCTGATGTGGGTCAAGACAAAGTGATGATGTGGGTCAAGACAAAGTGATGATGTGGGTCAAGACAAAGTGATGATGTGGGTCAAGACAAAGTGATGATGTGGGTCAAGACAAAGTGATGATGTGGGTCAAGACAAAGTGATGATGTGGGTCAAGACAAAGTGATGATGTGGGTCAAGACAAAGTGATGATGTGGGTCAAGACAAAGTGATGATGTGGGTCAAGACAAAGTGATGATGTGGGTCAAGACAAAGTGATGATGTGGGCCAAGACAAAGTGATGATGTGGGTCAAGACAAAGTGATGATGTGGGTCAAGACAAAGTGATGATGTGGGTCAAGACAAAGTGATGATGTGGGTCAAGACAAAGTGATGATGTGGGTCAAGACAAAGTGATGATGTGGGTCAAGACAAAGTGATGATGTGGGTCAAGACAAAGTGATGATGTGGGTCAAGACAAAGTGATGATGTGGGTCAAGACAAAGTGATGTTGTGGGTCAAGACAAAGTGATGATGTGGGCCAAGACAAAGTGATGATGTGGGCCAAGACAAAGTGATGATGTGGGTCAAGACAAAGTGATGATGTGGGTCAAGAAAAGTGATGATGTGGGTCAAGAGAAAGTGATGATGTGGGTCAAGAGAAAGTGATGATGTGGGTCAAGACAAAGTGATGTTGTGGGTCAAGACAAAGTGATGATGTGGGCCAAGGCAAAGTGATGATGTGGGCCAAGACAAAGTGATGATGTGGGTCAAGACAAAGTGATGATGTGGGTCAAGACAAAGTGATGATGTGGGTCAAGACAAAGTGATGATGTGGGTCAAGACAAAGTGATGATGTGGGTCAAGACAAAGTGATGATGTGGGTCAAGACAAAGTGATGTTGTGGGTCAAGACAAAGTGATGTTGTGGGTCAAGACAGTGATACTGCGGCCTAATGTATGGTCCTGAAAAAGGTGGCAGTATGGACTACGAGAAAATAAAAGTTTCCAACAATGATTTATTAAATATTTATTTCATTGTTTGCGTAATGTCTACAACCCTTGAAAGATTTATTCCAGTGACGCAGCTGCTTTAATGGAGATTTGCGTCAGTGGTGGATGAAGTTTCCATCTCTCTCAAGAGAGATGAAGTATAATTTTCCACAGTTTGTTAAAGAATGCTGCTGATATTTGCCTGAATTTCAATAAAATGACTAAGAAGAAAACAAGGTGATGAATAAGGCACGTGGAAAATGGAATGAGATTTTTGACAAGATGTGGGAAAAGAATTTATGTACAGTTAAGGACATTTATTAGAGGACACATTTCGCCACGAGTACTTCAGGCTTAATGAAGCCATCATGGCGAAACGTTTCCTTTAATAAATGTCCTGAATTGTTCTTAAATGTCTTTTTCAACAAGACACATGAGCCACAATGATGGAGATCTGTACTGATGGAGATTCTACCCTGCGCAGCAGACTTCATCAGTCGAAAACACTAATTATACTACTTGCTACAGTAGAAGTGCAGAGGTAATTTTTAAGATAATCCCTCAGCCTTGATAACTGGTGGTCAGTCCCTTAGCCTAATTTAGAGGCATCAGACCAGAGACTTGTATAGTGGAACCGGAAGTGAGACTTAGCAGCCTGGAGAGGAATTCACAGGTGAGCAATGAAAGGTGAGCAGTGCAAATAGGTCATGCTAAACTGCTGTTAGGGTTGCACCTCTGTCTTACTCATCAACTTGTCGGCATTATGGCTTACGAAATCGCACAAACATGTTTGCAGACAAATCATAGAACGAATGGAGGATCGAACTCATTGCGTTCGAGTTTTAGGACCCACTTGCCATGGAGTGTAGTCACACCTGTTCTGTGATTTCTCGGTATTCTACATGGTGTTTCACTCGTAGGAAGCCCCGAGTTGGTACTCCCGTAGTTGCAACCGTCTTGTTTGTATGTCTGTAATAAACCATAACTCAGGGCCTCCTACTCGTATGAGGCCCCAAGTTATCGTTTACTATAGACATAATATACAAGCAAGACGGTTGTAACTACAGGAGTACCAACTCGGGACCTCCTACGAATGATACACCCTGTACTAATACCATGACAATTGTCTGACACACCAACACATGGTATCATGATATAGAGGAAGTTTTTTTATCGCTAGCAGCTGTATATTATGACCTAGCGTTACCCGCATACCTGTGACCTCACCTCCAAGCTGTTACACCTCGTTAATAGTATAAGACGCGATAAATTAAAGAAAGGTTTGGAATATGACATATGCGTGTGTCCGCTGTTAGTTGATGGCTTCAGATGTTTAGTTCATTAATGCTCATCGATCTCACGAGGGAGATTAAGGTTGCATGAATCCTGTTCGCCACCAGTCAAGAATACCTCAATCCCTAAAATGGAAATTAATCTCTCAGTGAATGCACAGTAAAAGGCATGCACCTCTCGGTGAATATACCCTTGATAATCTTTCCCACTGCTATAACTATACAATTAGTATATATGCCTAATAGGTAAAACTGGTTAATTAGCAAGAACTCATTTAAAATTAAGTCTTTTCTAAAATTTTCTCTTATACGTTTAAAGATATATTTCTTTCGTTTTTGTTAATGTAAAAATTTATAATTTTGTACCAAAAGAAACTTAGAAAACTTACCTAACCTTATTATAACAAGCGCAATTTAATTTAGCCTAACCCAACAAAATATATTTTAGATACGTGTACAATAATTTAATAATAAACAAACACAATTAAATATTTTTTTTAAGTTCAGAATGATTTTTGCGAAATTATTGCATACACAAATTTTAGCTTGTCTTATATGGCAAGAAGAGCGTTGCTATTTAAGCCAAACTCGCAAGTTTTACCTAATCAGCACGACATTATATACATATATATATATATATATATATATATATATATATATATATATATATATATGCTAGGAATTCGCAAGAGCAGGCGAAATATTCACAAACACTGATCTCTGGCCGACGGAGACTCGAACCTACGAACCTCATGACAAGGTACGCAGTGCTTTACCGACCGTACCACACTGGTCCAATACCTTGGCATCCAGCTTTCGCTAGACGTTATTCCAAGGCAGCCAGCTTTCAGGCATGAAGGCTTACAGCTTTTCATCTCATCCCCTGCATGCATCGACACAACTAGAGATTTTTACAATGCTAGGAATTCGCAAGAGCAGGCGAAATATTCACAAACACTGATCTCTGGCCGACGGAGACTCGAACCTACGAACCTCATGACAAGGTACGCAGTGCTTTACCGACCGTACCACACTGGTCCAATACCTTGGCATCCAGCTTTCGCTAGACGTTATTCCAAGGCAGCCAGCTTTCAGGCAGTGTGGTACGGTCGGTAAAGCACTGCGTACCTTGTCATGAGGTTCGTAGGTTCGAGTCTCCGTCGGCCAGAGATCAGTGTTATATATATATATATATATATATATATATATATATATATATATATATATATATATATATATGTCGTGCCGATTAGGTAAAACTTGCGATTTTGGCTTAAATAGCAACGCTCACCTTGCCATATAAGACAAGTGAAAATTTGTGTATGCAATATTTTCGCCAAAATCATTCTGAACATAACGAAAAAAATATATTTCATTGCGTTTGTTTGTTATTAAATTAATGTTAACGTATCTAAAATATATTTAGTTGGGTTAGGCTAAATTAAATTGCGCTTGTTGTAATAAGGTTAGGTAGGTTTTCAAAGTTCCTCTTGGTACAAAATTATTAATTCTTACATTAACATAAATGAAAAAAATATATCTTTAAACGTATAAGAGAAAATTTTAGAAAGGACTTAATTTTAGATGAGTTCTTGCTAATTGGCCAATTTTACCTAATCGGCACGACATATATATATATATATATATATATATATATATATATATATATATATATATATATATATGGTGTGGTGGGAGCTCAAGACCCCAGGTTCATTGAAGCAGCCGTGAGGTGGGACACCTTTACAGATTCCTCCAGTAGACCAGCTCCTCTCAAAGAGCACAAACAGTCCCACTGGGACAAACCGATCATGGAAAAAATTGCCAACACAATGCTCACCAACGCTTCAGGAAAGGACAAAGCTCGTCTCCTAGCAGTGAAGGCACCACACTCAGGATATTTCCTTCTAGCTGTTCCCAATTCCTCCCACAGGCCATTCGGATTGGTGTTGCTCTTCGCTTAGCCTCCCCCATACTCACCGAACAAAAGTGTATTTGCGGCAGGGCGACGGTTGATCAGTTCGGACTTCATGGTCTCGTGTGTCACACATCAGAAGGGAAGAATGCTGGACATGAGGAGGTCAACGACATCATAAAGAGAAGCCTCGCCACAGCCCGTTGCCCAGCTCAACATGAACCCCAAGTGCAGAGGTCTGAAGGAAGTCAAAAGCGTCCTGATGGAGCCACTATGCTACCCTGGAAGGATGGTAAGCAGATTGCTTGGGACTACACCTGTGCTACCACAATGGCAGACACCTACTTGCCATACTCCGGAGCCGAAGGGGGTGGAGCTGCCAGCCACAGGGAGACCCAGAAGACCCGCAAATATGAAGGCCTTTCCCCTTGCTATAACTTCATCCCAATAGGGTCGGAGACCCTTGGAGCATGGGGCAAGTGTGCTCTAAAGTTTCTCAAAGAGCTGGGTGAAAAACTCATCATAGAAACCAAGGACCACAGGGCGGCCAGCTTCCTCTTTCAGAGACTCAGTGTTGCGATCCAGAGGGGAAATGCCTGCAGCATTCTGGGCACGCGACCCACTGCCGGGGAGCTGGACGAAATATTTGAGATGTAGCTCTGAGTAGTTATCTATGTTGTTTTACTCCCTATTGTATTTTTGTCAATGTATTTTGTCTTTAAATAAAGTTCATTGAAAATATAGGGGGTGGTAGTAAATAAGAAATATGAAAATTCATTTATGAACGACCAGTTTGATTGAGTTAAATTGTATTCCATGAATAGTTAAAAACGTGTAAGATATATATATACGCAGTCTATATAAGCTGATAGTAAACTTTAATCGTTATTTTTTTTAACACTTGTGTCTTCCACCGAGGCCTAGTAACCCCAAAAAGAAGAAATTTTTTTTTTCTTAATTTTACATTTAGTATTTTATACAGGAGAAGGGGTTACTAGCCCCTTGCTCCCGGCATTTTAGTCGCCTCTTACAGACACTCAAGACTTACAGAGGAAGGATTCTTCTCCACTTCCCTATGGATTTGATCATTATTAGGAAGACTAAATTATTTTTTAACAGGCTACTTTCACCCTTAATGACCATATACTCGACAGGCCTTAAACCCGATTAACCTAGTAACCAACCGTAATCACTAATTATGGTTGCAGGGGTCAAGTCAGTGCTCCTGGCCCGTGGGGGACCGATCCACCTCCCTCAAATCTCATCCCATTCTATGACGTTACTTAAAATTTAGCCCCCCACAAAAAAAAAAAATTAAGGTTGGCAGCGAAATTGATTACAGGGTAAAGAAATAAGTGGGAGTAACAAGGAATTGAGAGGATGTATACAAAGAGAGAACTAAGACTCCATCAGCGATGCCGTCATCGTAGCTTCCAACTCGACTTATCAAAGATTGAAACTTTTAATGGTCGCACTTGACTCGCATCGCTGATTAATACGTGGATGGATCCGAAGAGATGGTGCAAGAAGAGGGAGTGTGTTGGTGAGAGGGAGAGAGAGGGAGTGTGTTGGAGATAGGGTGTGTGTTGGAGAGAGGGGGATAGAGGGGAGGATTGGGTTGGTGAGAGGGAGAGAGAGTGTTGGTGAGAGAAAGAGAGAGAGGAGTGTGTCGGCGAGAGGGAGAGAAAATGAGTGAATGTTAGTGTAATGGACAACGAGTGCGTGAGTTGCCAGATCTCAAGTGCAACTAGACAATGTTAGATGTACTGAGAAAAGCAAGAGAATTTTTGGAACACACAGTGGGATGCTGAAAGACACAGGGGGGGTGCTGAGAAACACAAGATGGTGAGAGACGCTGACACACAGGGAGATGCTGTGAGGCAAAGGGATGCTGAGAGGCACAGGGGATGCTGAGACAGAGGGAGATGCTGTGAGACAAAGGGATGCTGAGAGGAACAGGGGGATGCTGAGGTAGAGGGAGATGCTGTGAGACAAAGGGATGCAGAGAGGAACAGGGGGATGATGAGATAGAGGGAGATGGTGTGAAACAGAAGGATGCTGTGAACACTGAGAGGAAGGATATCTGGGACCAGCAAGGGAGTGAGGGAGTCCTTGACGGATACGATATATTACTTGGTAGGTTGCCAAGCAGTGAGCTGCTTCCTCCTGCTGTACTCTCCCTCAGTGTTGCTTCCTGCTACTGTACTCTCCCTCAGTGTTGCTTCCTCCTACTTTACTCTCCCTCAGTGTTCCTTCCTAATACTGTACTCTCAATCAGTGTTGCTTCCTCCTGTTGAACTCTCCCTCAGTGTTGTTTCCTGCTACAGTACTCTACCTCAGTGTTGCTGCCTCCTATTGAACTCTCCCTCAGTGTTGCTTTCTCCTACTACTCACTCAGTGGTGCTTCCTCCTACTGTACTCTCCCTCAGTGTTGCTGCCTCCTGCTGGAGCCATCCTCAGCGTAGCTGCCTCCTGCTGGAGCCATCCTCAGCGTAGCTGCCTCCTGCTGGAGTCGTCCTCAGTGTAGCTGTCTCCTGCCTGGAGTCTTTCCTCAGTGTAGCTGCCTCCTGCTGAAGTTTTTCCTCAGTGTAGCTGCCTCCTGCTGGAGTCTTTCCTCAGTGTAGCTGCCTCCTGCTGGAGTCTTTCCTCAGTGTAGCTGCCTCCTGCTGGAGTCATCCTAGGTCATTACATGAATTCCTCAATATATTTTTAAGGATGGTACAAAGGGTACCTCTTTACTTCACGTTGCCTCTATCATCCACCTATCCATCATTGGATGTTATCTTGCGTCCGTGGATGGATGGCAGCAAGATCACTGAATGAGTTTAGTCTTACTCTATTTTCGTAATATCTGGTCTTCTTGGTATCAAATATCAAGTTTGATTAAAAGAAATTTAATCGACTTTCCTATTCCCTCTTCTCTGAATTTGCTGAAATGTCATCTGATTATGCTATGTCGAAGAGAAATGTGGTAAATTGAGAAGATCTGGTTATCGAAGGGAGTTCTTAAAATGAAATATTCCTCGATAATCACCCGAGTGTGGGTTTGAATTCGTCGCTTAAAATCCCATGATTTGTCAATAAATCTTGTTGAACGGTTTTAAATGTGTGAAAAACAGAATTCTTATCAGTTGAACGACTGGGTGGGGCTTGAAACCATGGCAATTGAGTCCTAAAACGCACAAACCAGTGTGTTAATCACTCCACCGGTGTGCTCTAATAAGATTTATCCAACTAGGTATTTTTTCTATACACTAAAGGGAGGTTAGCATGGGCCACTACTGTGACCCCCAAATGCAAATTCCATGGTTAGTTGGTATCGTGTTATTACTGTTTCGTGAGACAGCATTCTAGTTCCTATTCATTTTCAGCCTATTGACATTTTTTTTCATTAAAGGAGATTCAAGCTTGTTACGACCTGTGCAACTTTGGCTGCACAGGTCGTAACAAGCCTTTCCTACCGGACCGCATCACTTATGGAACTATTGTGTGAACCGAAGGTCTCTTGGTAAATAGTCCATCAACTACACAATGGTCATGAGGCTGCGTGTCACCTATTCACCACCAGTCAAGAATATTCTAATTTGATGCTATAACAACATCAAAATCAGTAGGAACAGAGGGAAGATAACAGCAACAGCGTCATGCAAATCAGTAGTAGCAGTATCACATATCTTTTGCCCAGTTATAACAGCTTTGCATAATGATAACCAACTAACAGGAGAAACAGCAGTTACACGAGTTTCATCAGCTGCAGTAGCGTTAACCTAGTAGTGATCGGTAGCAGCTGCACTGCAGCAACAAAAGCAGTTACAACAGCAGCAGCAGAAACGGCTGCAATTGCAAAACCAACAGCAGTAGCAGCAGTTTCAGCAGGTGACACAGTAGTAATGTAACAGAGCGTACTGATAATCTGGAAGGAACAGCATTAAAAACATCAACATTAGAAGCGTCAGAAGCACATATATTTAACCAATTAGCAGAAGCAGCAGCAGGAACCTCACAAGCAACAACAATAGTATGACCATCACAAGCAACAACAATAGTAGGACCTCACAAGCAACAACAATAGTAGGAACCTCACAAGCAACAACAATAGTAGGAACCTCACAAGCAACAACAATAGTAGGAACCTCACAAGCAACAACAATAGTAGGAACCTCACAAGCAACAACAATAGTAGGAACATCACATGCAAATAACGACGCCCTTCTACAGGCTGGTACTGAGCGTTCCCCTTCCAGGATGTACCTAACTTTGTCTAAAATTATGTACTATCTAGGAAACTCACGAAGTCGAGGGCTCTCTTAGGTGAACCCGGAGAGTTTGGTAGAGGTCACTCAAAGTCCTGAAGGATGTCATACCTCCTGGCCACTAATTACATTAATTAATAAACTGCAAATCAATATTGAGTACTTATGTGATCTTAGGCGAGAGCAGTAATGTATATATATATATATATATATATATATATATATATATATATATATATATATATATATATATATATATGTCGTGCTGATTAGGTAAAACTGGTCAATTAGCAAGAACTCATCTAAAATTAAGTCCTTTCCAAAATTTTCTCTTATACGATTAAAGATATATTTTTTTCATTTATGTTAATGTAAGAATTTATAATTTTGTACCAAGAGAAACTTTGAAAACCTACCTAACCTTATTACAACAAGCGCAATTTAATTTAGCCTAACCCAACTAAATATATTTTAGATACGTTAACATTAATTTAATAATAAACAAACACAATGAAATATATTTTTTTCGTTATGTTCAGAATGATTTTGGCGAAGTTATTGCATACACAAATTTTCACTTGTCTTATATGGCAAGAAGAGCGTTGCTATTTAAGCCAAAATCGCAAGTTTTACCTAATCGGCACGACATATATATATATATATATATATGTATATATATAATTAATTTCTAAAACCAAACTTGTTCCATCATTATCATAAAAGCTGCGTCTTCTCCTGAGTAATGGAAGCCCGGTAAAATGTACTCGTAAATTTGTGTTGTTTGTGAGTGTTAATGGTGAGGACTGGATGGAGGTCGGGGGCCAGAGCCTCAGATTGAGGTCGCAGTGTCAGCCTCTCTACGGCCTCTTGGGAAAAGCCTTTCACCTCGTAAACCATGAGCCTCTTTCAACAGACCTGCAAAACAAAAGAAAATAATAAAAATGGGTGCCGGGCATTACTCTTAAACACAATAAAAATGCAGTATAATGTGAGTTTTTATTTACAAGATTTGTTTGTGACTTGATAAAGCTCAATGTGTGGGCGAAATGTTGTCAATAAATGATCGCATTATACTGCATTTGTGTGTGTATTTCCATCACATTTCTTCCTTTCTTGTCTTTTTCTCAGTCAGTCAAAGTCTACCTTACTCACTAAGTCTCCCACCCCAAGTTCTCCTCCCTTCCATCCTCTCCCACAGTCACTCGAAGCACACCTTCCTCTTTGCTTCTTCCTTGTTCACGCTACACTTCCCTTCCTCACTTCGTCTCCCACACAACATCCTTGGGGATAAGATGGCCCATGTAGGTTTATGGAGACCAGTAAAACTGATAATAAAATCCACAGTCCATTTGCGCTGTGTGGCTGAACTACTACTTGCCACGTACTTATTAGTGGCCGAGACTCTTCTAGCCTGAAGCTAGTGATTCAGCCCCGTCTTGCTCTGTACGTGTTAGTGACGGAACTTCTTGCTCTGTACGTGTTAGTGACGGAACTTCTTACTCTGTACGTGTTAGTGACGGAACTTCTTGCTCTGTACGTGTTACTGACGGAAATTCTTGCCCCGTATATGTTAGTGGCTGAGCTTCTTGCCCAGTATATGTTAGACTGAGCTTCTTGCCCCGTATATGTTAGACTGAGCTTCTTGCCCCGTATATTTCAGTAGCTGTGACCCTTCTTATTCTGTACAAATCAGTGACTAAGCCTCGTTTGTCCATTATATTTTAGAAGCTGAGCTTTTTCTTTCCACAGACATGCTATCTTCAGGTGGTGTTAGACGAATTAACAAGTAGTAATAATTACCAGCGGTGGAGGCTGAGCCGAGGATCATCTCTCTCCAATGAGAGATGATCTTCTTATGGGACGGATATGTGGGAGACAAGAATTACTTTTCCTCTGGTAGTCATGAAATGATTTCCCTACATATACGAGTAGACGGAATAACGTGAATATTTGTCTCCATTTGTAAAGAGAGAAGGTAAAATGGGATGGAATGGTTGTTTATACCTTTCTTCGTGGTGGGAGAAGATGGGAAAAGGGTTAAGTGGCAGTAACTCTGCCTCTCAATCATTTGCAGTGATGTGGTTCCTTAACCATACCTCTCCTAGAAGAACTGAAGCCACATTAACGTGATGGAACATTCACGTCTGATCTCGGAATGAGACCTAAATCTTTGTACGACAATTTGCATCGTGGACCATTAGCATGTTGCGATTGTATTATGGTGACTTATAAAGGTCCAGGAAAGTTTCGAAACGTCGTTTAAAGATTTGTGTTAGGTGTGTACTGCTCTCAGGTATACACTAAACTCTCATACATTAACAACTCCCGCACATTCAAAACTGGGCTGTGTGACAAGCGTTCCTCCATTGCTCTTTAGTTCCACACGCTTCCCCAGAGAACCAGGCAGCCACCCACGGGTTCCATCTAGCTACACCACCGCTACCAGCTGAACTTGCTATTCATCTCGTGATTCACCTGTCGCAAGTCCTTAGTGACGCCTTACCCGCTGCCAGCAAATCCTGTTTTGAGCGAGCCTTTCCCATCATAGCCTTAACTCTACCTTTCCGACTTTACATTTGTTTGTTTTATACAAGAACCAAAGAAGAGTAAGGTAATATAAAGGAGAGTTTCATGTATTTATATCCCATTTTTTTTCTGTGTGCACTTGTCTGAAAGAGAGTTAACTTAATCATGTTGAATCTGTTATTAGGTTTATGCATAGGTTATTAGGGTTATAAAGCGAAACTCCTTGGTTATTATTGTAAATGAGTGGGATAGATATGAGGGTAGGGGATTAGACTGGGGAAGACCTGTCAAGCATGGGCCAGTGGACCGCTTGCAGTGTTCTGACTCCATCCTATAAATACTCACGTACCTTTCACCCAGGTAGATCTGTTTGTGACTTGATAAATCCCACTTTGTGAGCGAAACGTTGTCAATAAAGGATCACATTATACTGCTTATGTGTTTATTTTTCCAGTGTTCCTCCACTGTGTCTTCATGTTATCTCTCTTCCATAACTAGCTATGCTCTCTCACATTATGATAACGCTTAACCTCATACCTTTTACATTGAAATAGCACTTGTGTTCACACTGGTGGTTCATGTACTGTACTAGATTGTCTATCCAAACTCCTGTCTATTATACTGCAGTTTGTAAGATACAGCAAAATTCTGATGTAAACACGAAAAGTTTTATAAGCACAAGCTGTATGATCCTTGTGTTTTTGGTTGTGCTTATAAATTATTACAAAGTGAGTCAACTTGATACAAGAGAATGAAACTTCGAGGCAAAAGGTACAACACAAATGAGACTGATTGCTTTTTAGCGAAGAGAATCATAGCAGAATGAAGTACCAAGTAAACCTGTATGAGCGAAGACAATACAGTCATTTTTAAAACCAGCTTTACAAGTACATTACAAGTATTGTCTTCATCTAGATATATATGCGGGGACAAACTAGAGCTGAACGGATTCTTGATGATAGTTCAGCAACTAAATAAGGAAGAACAGTTGACGATAAGCCATTCAAGATACAGTAATGACGATTAGTATTACGAACACCGGTAAAGTATGGCCTGTGAACTTGGTCGTAATGGGAAGCAGAGTGGAGCAAACTAAACTCAACAATATCATTTGCCAAATATATAAAAGTATGTACACTATGTATAAAAGCTGAATAGTAAGTATACCACACGGTGACAAAGGATGGCAGAAACAGAAGCCAAAGGTAGTGCACCGTAATCAACCAGCAGCTGAGACAAGTCTGTCAATTCGCTTGGCATAAGTGAATCACGTTACTGCATCTTTGGTGGGATTGTCTGTGATTGGTCAATGAACCAAGGTACTGATTTATCGACGGGTACCCTACTGATCGTTAGACCGTTAGCACCCGGTTCGCTGGTTGGGAGGCAGCCTATATGGGAGTGTGACATACGCCGAATAAGATGCAATATACTCATAGCATGCCTCAATTGGTAGACATAAAGGAAGCTGTGGCAGTCAGTGGAGTAGCCACCAGTATCCTGGTGCTCGATGTGAAGCTGTTCAGGATATCTAGAAGTAGATCCACCGGTGCTCAGACGTTTGTGAATAACAAATGAGTAACATAAGTAGTTGCAGTAGGAGAAATACTTGAAAAGTAAGAGGTGGTTTGTAGCCGATGACTTCCATCCACTTCCATCGCTTCTATAAATTCCACGTCATATTTCAAATATGACACGGTAGCTGTTGTCCCTGTTTCATGCCGGCAGTTGCCAGAGGGGAGTGAAGGGTGGGGAGAGAACCCTCTGTTTTCCCAAGGTTGTTTTAAAAATCACGTATAAGATAGATAGCCCTTGACAAGAATGTAAGTAGACAGGATTTCTTAGAAGATAGCCTAGATGTGAACTTTAAGGTTTTCTATTTGCTTTTCCCTTGTATATTCTCTCTCTCTCTCTCTCTCTCTCTCTCTCTCTCTCTCTCTCTCTCTCTCTCTCTCTCTCTCTCTCTCATATCAAGAGCCAACACAATAGTTTACCTAACATGCAACAGCTGCTCTTTATCTCTGAGTTCATTACATCGTTCGCAAAACTCTCATTAAATATTACATACATTACAGAACTTAATTAAGATAAGAAAGTATATATGACTTCTTAGTTCCATCATGGCTCTCACGCAGGAGAAGTTACTGCGCATATAATGTTGTTGTTGCTGCAGCTCCCTAGTTAGCTTCGTGAAGCGTTGTTATTTGCCATTACTTGCTGCTGCAGCTTTCCTGTTGGCTTTAAGAAGAGTCGTTGTTCGTCTCTGTGTATTCTGTTGGAGGTCGTACTGCTGACAGTCTCTAAAGGTCGTACTGCTGACAATTTCTGAAGGTCGTGCTGCTGTCAGGAATGGTTGGAGGTCGTACTGCTGACAGAAATGGTTGGAGGTCGAACTGCTGACAGCAGTGTCTGAAGGTTGTATTACTGATATCTGTGTTTAAAGGTCATACTGTTGACAGGATGCAGATGTACATAACGGTAGACTGCAGTACATCACAGCAGAGAGTAGTACACAGCATCAGACAGCAGTACACAGCAGCAAACCGCAGTACATAGCACACAGCATTACAGAGCAGCAGAGAGAAGTATACATAGCAACAGACAATAGTACTCACAGTAGACAGCACTTATCAACGGAGAGGAATATACAGCAGCAGACAATAGTACACAACAACAGACAGTAGCTGTCATCAGCAGATAACATTATACAACGGCAGACAGCAGTAAACAACAGAACATAGCAGAACACAGCAACTAACAGCAGACAGCAGAACACATCAAGGAACAGCAGTACACAGCAACAAAAAGCAGAAGACATCAAGGAACAGCAGTACACAGCAGCAAAAAACAGTAGCAGCAGTACAGTGCAGCAGACATTCGCATATAGCAGCAGACAGCAGTACACATCAACAGACAACAGCAACACAAAGTTCACAGCAGAAGACAGCAGGTCACAGTAGTGGACAAGAGTACACTACAGAAGACAGCAGTAAAAAGCAGCAGACAACGGTACACAGCAGCAGCACGCATCATCAGACAGCAGTACGCAAAAACAGACGACAGAATACCGCAGCAGACAGCAGTATACAGCCGCGGATAACAGTATACCTCACCAGACAGTAGTGCACAGCAGCAAACAGTAGCATCACACAGCAGCAGACGGCAGTACACAGCATTACTCAGCAACCGACAGCAGTACGCAGAAGCAGACAGCAGTATACCGCAGAGAACAGCAGTGTACCGCAGCGGACAGCAGTACACCGCAGTACATAGCAGCAACCAGCAATACGCAGCAGCGGACATCAGTACGTAGCGGCAGACAGCAGCAGCAGCAACCCATAACAGCAAACAGCAGTACACGGAGGGTAGAGAGAGCTCTGCAGAAGCGTATACTCTGGCGCCTAGCCAACCCAGAGCACTATAGAGCACTATAACTACTCCCCAAGTGGAGACGGGTAGGGGATGGAGGATCGGTGCTATGAAGAGGATAGGTAAAACCTTGGGTGAAGATAGGCATTGAAGAGGGTGAGTATTGTAGGTAATGAGGATGGGTGAGTATTGTAGGTAATGAAGATGGGTGAGTATTGTAGGTAATGAGGATGGGTGATATGGGTGGAAAAGATTGGTGGTGAGGATGAGATTAGTGGGAAGTATAGGGATTAGTGAGAATAGTTGAAGGGGATGTGGTGGATAGGTGGTTAGGTGTGAATACGTATTTGTTATGGTGTCTGGAATTGTTAGGTGAGTTAGTGATTAGGGTAAAAGCCTGGGAGGATAGGTAGCAGGGAGGGTGAGGATAGGTAGCAGGGAGGGTGAGGATAAGTAGCAGGGAGAGTGAGGATAGGTAATAGGGTGACAATAGGTAATAGGGTGACAATAGGTAATAGGGAAAATGAAGATATGTATAAAAGAGGGTGACGATAGGTAGTGTGGAAGCGAAGATAGGTCGTGATCAAATAAGACTTTTGCTGCTAAACGCATTAAATCTAGCGTAGGTACCACAAACCAGGACTTACCCTGAGGACAGGTAGGAGTCTTTTGATATATCCCCTTATATATGAAGGGAAGGTGTTGACAAGTCTTGGTCCCTTTACACTTATTTGGGTCCGTTTTAGCGTACGCACTGCACTACTGCTTTCACTATATCCAATGGTATGGTAACGTCGACAAGATGTTCCACTGTCTGCTGGGTCTTTTGCTCTCGTAAGGAGCATTTTCGGTGTGCAGATTTGGGTCTTCAGGTGTTCCCAGTAATTCTGCGGCGTTCCTGCCTTACGAATTTACTAACTTTTTTTACTATGGTATTTGAGGAGGTAGATCATGGTAATGAATATGATATTGTGTATATGGACTTCAGAAAGGCTTTCTATAAAGTTCCACATCAGAGGCTACTGAGGAAATTTAATGCACACGGAATAGGAGGAGAAATTTACTGGAGAGTATACCTGGAGAGGGTTTCGAGGGTCAACGCCCACACGGCCCGGTCTATGACATGACCTCTAGACTAAATTTATTCAACAGTGAAAGTTCTCAGTCCAGTCTCCAGATCTGATATTTCGCCTACCTTAAAAGCGACCAGAGAGAACAAGCGACTTGGAGAGTATTATCCCTGGCTTGTTGTATGCCCTTTTTATGGTTCTAACTATCCATCCTAGGTGGATAGGTGGCGGGGTGCGGGAGAAAAGGCGGTGCTGGTGAGGATAGTGGGAAAAGTGAGGATAGGTAATGGGGTGAAAGTGAGATAGGTAGTTATGGTGAGAAGGAAGAGAATAGGAAGCAGGGGTGAGTATAGGTGGTGGGAATGGTGAGGATAGGTATGTGGCCGAGGGTAGGTGGCGGGTAGGGTGTGGATAGGTGATGGGGAGGGTAAGGATAGGTGTTTCAGGTGGTGAGGATATTTGATGAGGGTGAGGATAAGCGTTGCGTGAGGATAGACGTTGGGTTGATGATAGGTTGAAGGGAAGAATAAGCAGCAGAGAACTGAAGGGAGGGAATAGAGACAGGATAAGTGACAGGAGGGATGCAGGGTACAAGGTGTAAGGAGAGATGCAGGGTACAAGGTGTCAGGAGAGAGGCAGGGTACAAGATGTCAGGAGAGAGGCAGGGTACAAGGTGTCAGGAGAGAGGCAGAGTACAAGGTGTCAGGAGAGAGGCAGAGTACAAGGTGTCAGGAGAGAGGCAGAGTACAAGGTGCCAGGAGAGAGGCAGAGTACAAGGTGTCAGGAGAGAGACAGAGTACAAGGTGTCAGGAGAGAGGCAGAGTACAAGGTGTCAGGAGAGAGGCAGAGTACAAGGTGTCAGGAGAGAGGCAGAGTACAAGGTGTCAGGAGAGAGGCAGAGTACAAGGTGTCAGGAGAGAGGCAGAGTACAAGGTGTCAGGAGAGAGGCAGAGTACAAGGTGTCAGGAGAGAGGCAGAGTACAAGGTGTCAGGAGAGAGGCAGAGTACAAGGTGTCAGGAGAGAGCAGAGTACAAGGTGTCAGGAGAGAGGCAGAGTACAAGGTGTCAGGAGAGGCAGAGTACAAGGTGTCAGGAGAGAGGGAGAGTACAAGGTGTCAGGAGAGAGGGAGGGTACAAGGTGTCAGGAGAGAGGGAGGGTACAAGGTGTCAGGAGAGAGGCAGAGTACAAGGTGTCAGGAGAGAGGCAGAGTATAAGGTGTCAGGCGAGAGGGAGGGTACAAGGTGTCAGGAGAGAGGCAGGTACAAGGTGTCAGGAGAGAGGAGGGTACAAGGTGTCAGGAGAGGTCAAGGCAGGGGAGGGAGGGTACAAGGTGTCAGGAGAGAGGCAGAGTATAAGGTGTCAGGCGAGAGGGAGGGTACAAGGTGTCAGGAGACTTCACACTGCTAAGGCAGAGAAAATAAAAGAAACAATAAATCCTGCTATTACTGGAAGTGACCTGCTCCACACCCGCTATTTTATAGCAACAGACGCTGAGTCTAAATTCGCCTAGAATGGAAAATCGCTATCGAAATAGAATGACACTGAATTTACATGTTCATTACAATAGTATGTCTGGCATTAGAAAGATTTTATTTTTCTCCAGAAAGTAAAACAGTAATAAAGGCCTAAGTAAATAAATATAATTATTATGTATTTGGTTGTGATGATCATAGTTTCAGGAAGCAGCAGAGCCAGGGTTCACCACTAGCAAAATATTGTGGGTCTTAGCCGTCATTACCGTCTTTCTAAGCTGCTTACTCAACTCTCCCCGCCTCCCTCCTCTCTCCTTCCTTCCACATAACCCCCCCCCCCTCCCTCCCTTCCAACCTCTTCCCTTCCCGACACGTCCTCTTCAGGCTCTTTACGCTTTCTACATTATTTCATCATACAGAATGACAGGATAAACAGGATATATATATAATTATGTAAAACAACCACGGGGTAGTAGAATGATAGCTCTAGGCCTTTCGTGTTGCAATCAACACATCATCAGGAGCTTGCAAAATTGCAGAAAAGAGGAGGATGTCCAAGCAAGTACGTTCCCAGAAGACCTTCAATGGAGTGAGTGAGTGAGTGAGGGAGGGAAAGAGGAGGGTACCGGAAGTGCCCCCAGGCACAACAGTGCCCACAGCCAGAAGGATGACTATTATAGCATTAGAAAAATCCCACAAGCATTGATATTGTAATAGCCTGAACAAAATTAACGTGGCAATAATAAAAAAATCGATCATATTTTTTATTATTGCCACGTTAATTTTGTTCATTCTATTACAATATCAATGCTTGTGGGCTCTTGGAGCTTTAGGTCATCTGACCGAGGCCTTACACTGGCTTACCGATCCACCCCTTTAAAAATTAAGGCTATGATTACATCCATTTTTCCTTCAAATATATTCTACATAATCTTAAGTACGAGTTACCCAAATTCAGAAGACACAAAGACCCAGGAATAAGCTGCAATAGTTCAAGGATAAACTGCACAATATCATGCATGAATTACGAAAACTCTACCTGCAGGAGCTGTGAGAAGTCGAGCAAAGTTCCTCTCTTCATTATTCCCAACACAAACGTAGTAGCTTTACATCTTTCTAGTTATCATCTAAATGATCTTGGTGATGTATAAGTGGGAACAAGGTTGCAAAGCCTCGGTCTGTTCTTGCATACTTCTACCTAGACATGTTAGTGTCGACACAGTGTTTTGTTTTTTTCCTTAATTAACCATGAAAACAGCTCTTTATTATTGCAAAATGATCAGACCAGAGAAAGATTACCGGATGAAAATTTTTAGCCATGTGATAAGTATACAAATTTCGTGGACAGGCAAATATAAACAACAACGATTTCTCTCCTGCTCTGCTGACTATAACTAACCAAAACAAAACAATGTCCTTACTTGCGTAACTTTGTCAGGGAAGTTTGTATAATTGTAATTCCATGTTTACGACGACAAAGTTGCAAATATTTAAACATAATTTCAAATAGTAAACTACTTTACAGATAAATGAGGCAAGAGTATGTATGTTTTTTTTTGCAGGATCTCAAACAACTTGTAGCGATGAGATTACTTATTTCTTCCAGTCAATTTAAATTAACTCACTGAAGCATGCCAGATATTCAAGACGTAAGAGAGGTAGGAAGGAAGAATAATTTTACAGATCAAATATCAAAAATAAATAACTATATATATATATATATATATATATATATATATATATATATATATATATATATATATATATATATATTTATATATAATGTCGTGCCGAATAGGTAAAATTGGTCAATTAGCAATAACTCATTAAGTCCTTTCTAAAATTTTCTCTTATATGTTTAAAGATATATTTATTTGTCATTTATGTTAATGTAAAAATAAATAATTTTGTACCAAAAGAATCTTAGAAAAGTTATCTAACCTTATTATGACAAGCGCATTTTAATTTAATCTAATCCAATTAAATATATTTTAGGTAAGTTTACAATAATTTAATAAACAAACACAATGAAAAATATTTTTTTCGTTAGGTTCAGAATGATTTTTGCTAAATTATTGCACACAAATTATCGCTTGCCTTATTCGGCAAGAGGAGCATTGCTGTTTAAGCCAAAATCACAAGTTTTACCTGTTCGGCGCGACATGTGACCGAAATTTTCCGCTGGCTTACCGCTCCACTCCCTTTAAAAATTAGGGTTATAATTATAACAGAGTGATTAGTCTTAATACGTCAGTGCTGAATGTCTGATGAATCTCAAAAGATCCACTTACAATACACAATTAACCCCGGATATAGGAGAGAGAAGCTTAACGTCGTCTTAAGCTCCTCTCATCTATGTGAGAGATATTTGTGTATTGTTCCAGTCACGGTATTGTGGCTTTTTCTTTTTTGAGACACATACAAGTTATCAAGTTATCTCCTCGTAGCCATTATCACAATTTCATCAATTAAGTTTTGCAAATTAGTGAGTACACATTTCAAAACTGAGCCGGATATTTTTTTTATCCAAGATATGCAAGTGATGAGAGTTTGAAACTGATCATGAGAACCATTCTCCAGGTATTACACAATTGCTTTCATATAGTTAGGAATCTCAGAGATCTTCGAGAAGCGCTTTTGCCTTGAAATAAAGCTATTCATTGTGACTAGGTAGCATTGACTGCTCAGTAGCACTCGTAGAACCTAACTGTTTTTCCTAGTTAGGCAAAATTACCATGTTGACGTAACCTGTGATGGAGGAAGACATCAGTCAGGAAAAATACGTGTGGATATTTATACAAGAGCTCTATTAGATATTTTAAGGCTATTTTGTGATTCAATTCTGTTTGGGCGACAGCATACACTGCAACACGACTACCCGAACTGTTAAAGCTATGAAATACTAATTCTCTCTCTCTCTCTCTCTCTCTCTCTCTCTCTCTCTCTCTCTCTCTCTCTCTCTCTTTCTCCTTCCTCTTTGACCACCTAGCTGTGGCAAGCCTTTTGTTAATGATGCCATTGTCTTAATGCTGTGTTTCATGCCAACCCTTGGAACTTACTCTGTTCAGACGGTGCCGACCATTATAAGCCGTGGGATAAGAGTGTCTGATGTATGATATGGGATGAGGGAGTGTGTGTTGTATATGAGACGAGGGAGTGTGTGATGTATATGAGACGAGGGAGTGTGTGGTGTATATAAGATGAGGGAGTGTGTGGTGTATATGAGACGAGGGAGTGTGTGGTGTATATGAGACGAGGGAGTGTGTGGTGTATATGAGACGAGGGAGTGTGTGGTGTATATGAGACGAGGGAGTGTGTGGTGTATATGAGACGAGGAGTGTGTGGTGTATATGAGACGAGGAGTGTGTGGTGTATATGAGACGAGGAGTGTGTGGTGTATATGAGACGAGGAGTGTGTGGTGTATATGAGACGAGGGAGTGTGTGGTGTATATGAGACGAGGGAGTGTGTGGTGTATATGAGACGAGGGAGTGTGTGGTGTATATGAGACGAGGGAGTGTGTGGTGTATATGAGACGAGGGAGTGTGTGGTGTGTATGAGACGAGGGAGTGTGTGGTGTATATAAGACGAGGGAGTGTGTGGTGTGTATGAGACGAGGGAGTGTGTGGTGTGTATGAGACGAGGGAGTGTGTGGTGTGTATGAGACGAGGGAGTGTGTGGTGTGTATGAGACGAGGGAGTGTGTGGTGCATGTGTACTGTAATGGGACGAGTTAGTGTGTTAAGTATGTTATGGAATGATTGAGTGTGTGTGTGTGTTACGTGATGAGAGGGGTATCTGATGCGAGTCGTGGAATAGAAAAGTGAAAGTAAGTTGAGTCGTGGAAGTGTTCTATGTGGCTTCATAATTGATGGAATGTTCTAATGATTTGTAAATTACCTCAATAAACCCTCGTGAGACTATTACAGTGAACCCTCGGAAATCGAACACTCCCAACTCGTCCTATTATGTAAGTTTATTATTGTAAGTGCTTTTATAGGTGTATTTTTGTGGGGTCTGAAACGGACTAATCTAATTTACATCATTCTTTATGGGAATAAATTCGTTTGGTAACATCACTTGAACAGCATTCTGGAATGAAGAATGTTCGATTTCCGGGGGTCCACTGTATATCTTATATTTAATTGCCCAGATATACCATATACATTATTTTTACTTTCGTGCCTTGGATTCCTTGAAGTTATAAGAAATTCGCATTTCCTTCGTCTGCTGTTCACAGCTTTCCTTATCGCCAACTTGAGCACTGATATATTAGTATTCAACACCGACAAGGTGAAGAATTAGACATGTGTGCGACATCTGGATGTCTTTAATTTGTAGACCTTTCACCATCCCATCCAGTGACTATCAATACAATACAAGGACATAATGTGAAGACTATAGAAGTAAATATAAAAGACGAGGTAATCAGTCCCTCAGTCTGAGAGTATGTGATGATCGCCGTACTCTTCAAGAATCTGTGCTTCAAATTCTTCAAGACTACAATGCTCATCACCTACTCCTAGGCTGAGGGACTGATTACCTCGTCTTTTGTAAATACTTGCACAATTTTCACATTATGTAATTGTATTGATAAAGCCACTGGAGGGCGAAACGTCTACAAGTTAAAGATACCCAGATGTTGCACATGTCTAATTCTTCATAAGCACATATGTACAGTATGTATTGTAAATCGCAATCACTCTAGGTCTAGGGCATACAAGGCAGAAATGGGGAATCTACCATCTGTAATGCGCAGTGGGTAGAGAAAGCAGGAGTATCAGCTTCAACATTGTCGTTTTTAATCAATTTTAAATTATATAATGTGGTGAATGCATATTTATGCTAGAATTACTGGTTATGTAGGTTAAGACACAGTACTGATAACATAAAGTAAAAAAAAATAAAATATCATGGAGACTTGTGGACATACAGATTATCATTGTAAACATTGCGTTTATGATTACGGAGAAATGTTACAGGATTTGGAAGTTGCTGATCAGTCAATCCTGGTGTCTAGCGGTCACCATACTTTGTCAGACGGTTCTACAACTACCTACAGAGATGGGGTCTAGTGGTCCTCGTACCTCCAGTCAGTTCTTATTCTCCTTATTAGGTACCATATAGCAGTCGCCGTACCTCCAGTTTGTCAGTTCTACTGATGCCTATGAGTTATTTTCCTGATTTTATCATTACAGTGATTTTATCATTACACCAAGGCTGGGTGAGCCAAAAAAAAAAAAAAGACAAAAACCGTACATTTTTCTTTTTAATATTTAGTAATTTATACAGGAAAAGGGGTTACTAGCCCCTTGCTCCTGGCTTTTTAGTCGCCTCTTACGACATGCATGGCTTACGAAGGAAGGATTATTTTTCCGATTCCCCAAGGAGATGAAAGGAAAATAAATAAGAACAAGATCTATTAAGAAAATAGAAGAAAATGCAGATGGGTGTGCATACATATATATGTACATGCCTGTGTATATAAGTTTCTTTCCTCATTATTACCACCGTGTGTTTCATAGAATCTTCCCTGTTTCCCATTAGTGTGTCTAGGATCCCCACTACCCGACAACGAATGTGACCTCACTTTTTCTTAACGAACTTTAAGGCTTACATTGAGCATTATTTATCCAAGAACCTGGCTGGTTATCCCTGGCCCTACTAGCCTGACCTCACCCTAACAACAACATATCTCACACAACTCAGGTGGCTCTGGTCATACGCCGAGTTATTGGTAACACTGGTTGGTGCATTAATTTGCTGCCCGGTCTTCATAAACTGAAATTGAATTGTTCTCTCTGGCATACGTCTCCTCTTGGCCTAAATAAACCCTTAATTTATGAAACAAAAGAAGTGAGTCAGGTGCCTTTCTCAAAATAACAGAGCAGGATAGTGTGCACTTGCAAAGTGTGCTGCCTTTGCAATACTAGTCCATATTGATTTTCCTGCCAATGATATTACATCATGCTTACAATATTTATCGTACTTCAAAGGCAGTAATCAAATGTACTTAATAGCCTAGTAATGAAGGGAACGTGGAAAGAAAAATAATTTTGTAATGGAGTGGGGATTAGCGAGGTTTTTTTTTGTATAATAAACTTGTAAATAGTGTACTCACCTATTTGTACTCACCTATTTGTGGTTGCAGGGGTCGAATCATAGCTCCTGGCCCCGCCTCTTCACTGATTGCTACTAGGTCCTCTCTCTCCCTGCTCCATGAGCTTTATCAAACCTCGTCTTAAAACTATGTATGGTTCCTGCCTCCACTACGTCACTTTCTAGGCTATTCCACTTCCTGACAACTCTATGACTGAAGAAATACTTCCTAACATCCCTTTGACTCATAGGAGTCTTCAACTTCCAATTGTGACCCCTTGTTTCTGTGTCCCATCTCTAGAACATCCTGTCTTTGTCCACCTTATCTATTCCTCTCAATATTTTGTATGTCGTTATGACTCCCCTAACCCTCCTGTCCTCTAGTGTCTTCAGGCCTATTTCCCTTAACCATTCTTCGTAGGACAATCCCCTTAGCTCTGGGACTAGTTTTGTTGCAAACCTTTGCACTTTCTCTATTGAAATATCGGAATGCTGTTCTTAGGTTTGCTAGGCGCCCATATGCCGCAGCAGTTATTTGGTTGATGTGCGCCTCAGGAGATGTGCCCGGTGTTATACTCACCACAAGATCCTTTTCCTTGAGTAAGGTTTGTAGTCTCTGGCCCCCTAGACAGTACTCCATCTGTGGTCTTCTTTGCCCTTCCACGATCTTCGTGACTTTGCACTTGGTGGGGTTGAACTCCAGGAGCCAGTTTCCGGACCAGGCCCGCAGCTTGCCCAGATCCCTTTGTAGTTCCGCCTGGTCCTCGTCCGATTGAATTATTCTCATCAACTTCACATCATCTGCAAACAGGGACACTTCGGAGATTATTCCTTCTACTATGTCGTTCACATACACCATACACACGTGTGTGTGTGTGTGTGTGTGTGTGTGTGTGTGTGTGTGAGGCCCATCATGGAGTATGAAGTATGTGCAGAGCGCAGCTTTATAAAGCATGTCAAAAACAAGAGAAAGTGCAGAGGATCACAACAAGATTAACTAATGTTAATTTAATTTGTCGAGAGACTCGTATAACTACATTTAAGGTTAGAACGACGAGGGAAGAATTTATAATGTCGTGTCAAATATTCTTAGTATGTGACAGTGTAGACTGGGAAGGACTTCATGAGACTGTTAAGGGGTACAAGGGAGGCAAGTTTGTAGTAATAGTTGTAGTAGGAGGCGGGGGCGAAGGTGGAGCAGCAAGAGCAGTAGTATCAGGAACAACAGTAGTAGTAGTAGTAATGGTAGTAGTAGTAATAGTAGTAGTGATTGTTGTAGCAGTACATGGATATTTACAGTACTGCCATATACTTGCATGTTTCTCACTACCACACGGTAATTCCCTAACTCTACAGTGTGGCTTGAAGGATTGAAGGTCGGGGAGAAAGCCTTCTACAGTACATTATTAAAATATAATTGTGATATCTCAACAAATAGTTTAGTTTCTTCAAGAACTTATTCTCTATAACAACTGTAAGAACCTGTGTTATAACGTTCCCATTTACTCACACCTTTAATCCCACTTTTCTTGCTTTTTTTCCCTGTCTCTATTGTTATTTTACGAGCGTCTTTTTCTCTCCCTCTTCTCTTCTCTTTTCTTTGCCAATACTTCACTTAAATCTGAAATATTTCCGCTGCTGCCCTTTTTCTCCAGCTTTAATATTTTTTCTCTCTCTCTTTCACACCTCTTTCCTACAACACAATTCTATCATACCTATTCTTCACTTCTCTTTTTTTTGGTAGAACATGTCACTTCACAATTGTTATTTCTATCGTAAACTCAGCCTACTTCATCCTTATCGCTCCCTCTCGTCTTTCTCGTACTTTATCATCCTTTTTTTCAGAGGTCCTTCTTCCGGTTCTTTCATCTTTTATGAGATTCCTTTTCAGTTTTCCCCTTGCATTTTTTAGTATGGCTTCGCATGTGTGCTTCCCTATGAGACTTTTTTCACAATATTGTCAAGAGTATAATTGCTGTTGTGGACGTGATTTTAGAAACGTATATGTTGACTGGTGCTGTCATCGTAAGTGGCATAAGCAAATGGCTTCTTTTTAACTATATAGTGAACGTAATAAAGTAATAATGACAGAATTACTGACGATATGTTAGGTAAAAGACACAGGTGCAACTAATGTGACAATTTATTGTGGCGACGTTTCGATCTCCAGGAGCTCTATCAAAGCTCCTAGAGAGCGAAATGTTGCCATAATAAAATATCACATTAGCTGCACCTGTGTATTTTAGCGAACTTGATGTAATTGCAGTCGGATGTTTTATGTTAGTGATTGGTCGTTCTTTCCACTCGGGTCACACATGGAATATACTCCAGAAGCACCGAGCTGTACTCACTAAATCGTGTGTGTTGGAGTTACATTTTCACTGGTAACTCCTGGCTCCGCTATCTAGATTACACTGATGGAAATCACTGGCTTCTGGCCTCTTTGGCCTTGACGTAGTTACTCACTAGGTTGTATTGAGTTCGCCTCCACTACTTACTCATTCAACTTTTTTTTCGACCCTGTGCCTAAAGCAGCACTCTTAGCATACCTGTGGCTTATTTGTCTTCAGCTTTCACCTATGTCTTCCTGGTTTCTGGGCTCTCTTAATTCTCTTAATTACTCGTCAATGTTTATACGTTATCATGTTCTATACCAGTTCTCTCAATGCCAAGGTCATCAGAGGTCTGGTTCCTTCAATATCTTATCATTATGTTTTACTCTCAGTTTTGAGTCTGTTATAGTTGCAAATCTTAGGACATTTTGGAGCCTCTGCAAATGCAAGACAGGTGTGAGCTTCACACCTGGGCCAAGTAATGGATAATCAGGCTAGTCTTTGCATATTTGCATATGGTTAGAGAGAGAGAGAGAGAGAGAGAGAGAGAATAAGAGAATAAGAGAATAAGAGAATTTACTCTGTTCCCTATGTAAAGAGATTCAAATGTTTGTTTTTAATACATTTTTCACAGACCTTAATAAATTCACATACGAGTATTCCTACATGATCCTGTTTGTCACCATTTTTATTGAATTCCTATATTAGGAATCAAAATATCCTTTACTGAGAGTACACTGGTATCCAGTAGATTTACCGACCCTCCTGCAGGACTTAAACTTGATAAACCAACCCAGCATTACTTTTCTAACGTCTAAACTGCATTTCTCATCATGGGAATGAAACACATAAAATATAATCTCTCGGGGTAATATTTCTTGTTTTAAAAAATTAATACTTCCCAGCTTGACCTTTCCTGAAGCTACGAAATTGGAGAAAATATTTTTCGAAGCTCAGAGCTTCCCTTGACACTAAAAGAGAACAGTTGCCAAGGCAGAAGATTTTATCCCCGTGCTCAACAAGTGGAAATATTGCCGGTCCAACGAGCAGGTGATTCAGATTAAAATTAGGAACCACTTCAGGAGTATCGGCAGTAGAAGTCACCTCACGGATGTCCATGGCTTTAACCATCTCACGAATTTGGGCAGTTAGAACCATCTCACGAATATCGGCAGTTAGAACCACCTCACGAATATCTGCAGTTAGAACCACCTCACGAATATCTCCAGTTAGAACCATCTCACGAATATCGGCAGTTACAACCACCTCACGAATATCGGCAATTACAACCACCTCACGAATATCGGCAATTACAACCACCTCACGAATATCGGCAGATACAACCACCTCACGAATATCGGCAGTTACAACCACCTCATGAATTTCCTGACACACACACGGAAGAAAGACGTCAGAATGGGAAAGAGTAACTAGAGGGGTTCCGCAATAATAGGTTTTAGGACCAGTACTGCTTCCAGTTTATGTGAATGACACTTCAGATGGAATTGACTCAAATAAATCCCTGTTTGCTGATGTAAGTCCAATGAAAATAAAAACAGATAAGAACAGGGAGAGGCTCCAAATTGATCTAGACAAATTGCAAAATTGATCACATAAGTGATTGGTTGAATTCAAACCCATAATAAATGCAACGTCAACAATATTGGGTAAGAAGACCGGAAACTGGGTATAGATTAGATTAACAAAGGCTGCAGACTTCATTGAAAGAGAAACGCGTAGGGGGTAAGCAAAGCATCCAGCTTAACGCCATAGGCTCCAATCAGCCGAAAATCTCTGCAGCGGGTGCTTGTCTGGTTGTTGAGATTACTGACGTAATCTCTCCCGTTTCTTAACATGTTTTTCCAGGTGCGGGTTCCATAATTGTGCTGCATACTCAAAGATGGGCCTAGTATATGTTGCTAAATTGCCGGGAATGACTTTGTTGAGATTACTGACGTAATCTCAACAAAGTCATTCCCGGCATGTTTTTCCAGGTGCGGGTTCCATAATTGTGCTGCATACTCAAAGATGGGCCTAGTATATGTTGCTAAATTGCCGGGAATGACTTTGTTGAGATTACTAAGCCCATCTTTGAGTATGCAGCACAATTATGGAACCCGCACCTGGAAAAACATGTTAAGAAACGGGAGACATTGCAGAATAATGCAACAAGGTGTGTTCATGAGCTAAGGGACATGACCTACGAGGAAAGGCTAACGGACATGATAACATACAAAATATTTAAGGAAGATAAGGTAGACCGGGATAGGCTGTTAGAGAGGCGAGAAAGGGAAACTCGGGAACATCTCTGGAAGTTAATCACAGATGAGCCGCTGGGATGTTGTTATTTTTCAGAGTGGATATGAAGTGGAGATATCTTGGTGAGGAAGTGGAGGCAGGATACATACATAATTTTAAGACCAGGTACGATCGGACCTATAAGGCTAAGAAGTAAATCAGAAAGAGAGGCAGGTTAATAGGCAGGGGCGGGCAGGTTCTGTGAATTAACCCTTGCAACTAATATGCGAGTACACACACACACACACACACCTCTCTCCCACACCACACACTTCACTCCCACATCACACACCTCACTCCCACATCACACACCTCACTCCAACATCACACACCTCACCCCCCAATCACCTCACTCCACATCACACACCTCACCCCCACATCACACACCTCACTCCCACACCCACCCTCCCACATCAACCTCACTCCACATCACACACCTCACTCCCACATCACACACCTCACTCCCACATCACACACCTCACTCCCACATCACACACCTCACTCCCACATCACACACCTCACTCCCACATCACACACCTCACTCCCACATCACACACCTCACTCCCACATCACACACCTCACTCCCACATCACACACCTCACTCCCATCACACACCTCACTCCCACATCACACACCTCACTCCCACATCACACACCTCACTCCCACATCACACACCTCACTCCCACATCACACACCTCACTCCCACATCACACACCTCACTCCCACATCACACACTCACTCCACATCACACACCTCACTCCACATCACACACCTCACTCCCACACACACACCTCACTCCCACACCACACACCTCACTCCCACACCACACACCTCACTCCCACACACACCTCACTCCCACATCACACACCTCACTCCCACATCACACACCTCACTCCCACATCACACACCTCACTCCCACATCACACACCTCACTCCCACATCACACATCTCACTCCCACATCACACACCTCACTCCACACCACACATCACACTCCCACACCACACACCTCACTCCCACCCCACACACCTCACTCCCACACACACACCTCACTCCCACACCACACACCTCACTCCCACACCACACACCTCACTCCCACATCACACATCTCACTCCCACATCACACATCTCACTCCCACATCACACATCTCACTCCAACACCACACATCTCACTCCCACACCACACACCTCACTCCCACACCACACACCTCACTCCCACATCACACACCTCACTCCCACATCACACACCTCACTCCCACATCACACACCTCACTCCCATCCACACACCTCACTCCCAAATCACACACCTCACTCCCACATCACACCTCACTCCCACCACACACCTCACTCCCACACACACACCTCACCTCCCACCACACACCTCACTCCCACACCACACACCTCACTCCCACACCACACACCTCACTCCCACATCCACACCTCACTCCCATCACACACCTCACTCCCACATCACACACCTCACTCCCACATCACACACCTCACTCCCACCACACACCTCACTACCACCACCACCTCCCACACTACACACCTCACTCCCACACCACACACCTCACTCCCACATCACACACCTCACTCCCACATCACACACCTCACTCCCACATCACACACCTCACTCCCACACCACACACCCCACTCCCACACTACACACCTCACTCCCACACCACACACCTCACTCCCACATCACACACCTCACTACCACATCACACACCTCACTCCCACACCACACACCTCACTCCCACACCACACACCTCACTCCCACATCACACACCTCACTCCCACACCACATATTGTCTGCTCCACCTTCTTATAAACTTCACGACATACTACATAAATATCAAATAATTTCCTTCATCTTTTATTTTCTTTATAGACGCTTTCCTATTTTTCTTGTCATTGATTTATCGTTTTCTAAATAATGAAGTTAATGTCTTGGCTCTCTGCCATCATCTCAAATGCTCTGTTGTAGAGGATTTGAGACGATGGCAGGAGGATCTGAGAAGATGCCTGACCCATGCTAGTCATCTCTTCAAATCCAGTTTTTTCCGATACTTGTGGTTGTGAATATCTTTCTTGTTTTCTTTGCAAAGTCAGTCACTACAACGAGGTATCATAAAGGCATACCTTTGATATACCTTTGAAGAGTTTCGAGAGTATCTACTCTCTGAGCCGGCCATGGGCCAGGCTCGTGGTGTGGTGTGCAAACAACGACATCTGTCTCATACTCTCCTAAGTATATTTCCTGGGCCAAGCTTGGCATCTCTTCCTGAAGCCAAGCTGTTTCTCCTTCGCGCTATGCAACATTCTCTATAATAACCTAAAGATCAATTAATTTACAAATATATTACAGGTTAGAATAAGGATGAATTATTTAGGTTTAAATTAAATTTAAAAAGGTTTGTGTATTTATAGTGATGGAGCGTGGTGAGCGATATGGGAATATTAATTAGAGTAACTGCGTATGAGGGGCGTTTACTCATATGTTGGGCGACCAACATATTGGTCCAGCACCAGCCAGTTACACTGGTCCAGCAGCAGCCAGTTACACTGGTCCAGCAGCAGCCAGATACACTGGTCCAGCAGCAGCAGGTTATATTAGTCCAGCATCAGCAGGTTATATTGGTCCAGCAGCAGCAGATTATATTGGTCCAGCAGCAGCAGATTATATTGGTCCAGCAGCAGCAGATTATATTGGTCCAGCAGCAGCAGGTTATATTGGTCCAGCAGCAGCTGTTTATATTGGTCCAGCAGCAGCAGGCTATGTTGGTCCAGCAGCAGCAGGTTATATTGGTCCAGTATCAGCAGTAGGCTATTGGTCCAGCAGCAGCAGGCTATATTGGTCGAACAGCAGAAAGTTATATTGGTCCAGCAGAAGTAGGCTATATTGGTCCAGCAGCAGCAGGTTACATTGGTCCAGCAGCAGCAGGTTACATTGGTCCAGCAGCAGCAGGTTACATTGGTCCAGCAGCAGCAGGTTACATTGGTCCAGCAACAGCAGGTTATATTGATCCAGCAGCAGCAGATAATATTGGTCCAGCAGCAGCAGCAGCACTAGTAGGCTATATTGGTCCAGCAGCAGCAGGTTATATTGGTCCAGCAGCATCAATTCATACTGGTGCTGCATCGGGTCATACTGGTGCAGCATCGGGTCATACTGGTGCAGCATCGGGTCATACTGGTGCAGCATCGGGTCATACTGGTGCTGCATCGGGTCATACTGGTGCTGCATCGGGCAACTGGTGCTCATCGGTCATACTGGTGCAGCATCGGGTCATACTGGTGCAGCATCGGGTCATACTGGTGCTGCATCGGGTCATACTGGTGCTGCATCGGTTCATACTGGTGCTGCATCGGTTCATACTGGTGCAGCATCGGGTCATACTGGTGCAGCATCGGGTCATACTGGTGCAGCATCGGGTCATACTGGTGCAGCATCGGGTCATACTGGTGCAGCATCGGGTCATACTGGTGCAGCAACAAGTGTGTAGCGGGCCACACAGGAAAGGCCGGCCAGGGGATTAGTGTCCGGGCCTCATCGTTATTAGTGGTGGAGCCGTCACTGGACCTCCCTCCATCCTGAAGGGGGAGAAGACTTGCAGCTATTTCATGCTCTATAAATTATGGAACACACATTTTAGCTCTTCCATGGTGCCTGGTGTAATTCTGAATTACCATCACGTCGCTGAATAACACGCATCAGTATGGTTAGTAATAATGGTAAAATTACCGACAGGAGAACGGAAATTTGCCACAATAAAATGTCCTTTACTTAACAACAGAATGATTCTTTGCCTAATATTTTCTTTGTTCTAGCTGTGATAAATGACGAGACTTATTAAAGGGAGTTTACATCTTGATCGGGTTTATATATTTTTTAAAAATACTAATATGTGACGACTGGCCTGCAAAATAGTAAATTATGCTGATAAATGTGGATTTATTAGTGGCCCAGCACGGTAAACATTATTTAGAAAGTAGAGCCACACAGCTTGTGTAAAAATTAGCAAGTTGGCAATACAGTCTGCTGAGACACCACTATATTTATTCTGTCAAGATGTAGACAATCTCTGCGAGAAATAGGGCGTAGATTAGAAACATTATTTTATCGATTCTCGAAAGTACTGTCTACTTTTAAGGTCTATTAATTACGTTAATTATGGATGTGCAAAGAAAAAATCATTAACTTTTCAAATTTATTCCATTAACTAAAATTTTTAATTATATGACAGTTAAACAGTGTGTGAATTAATGTTAAATAATTTCACCGGGTACTTATATTATAACGTATGTCTACGATAACTCCATATTCAGTAATATATTACAGTTTATTGACATTTTTGGCTTAACGGACAATACAGAACTTGTAATTGTGACAAGATACTCATTTGAGAATTTCAGCTGTATTCAGCAGCATCTGTCTGACACAGCGTTCTTAAAAACATTAATTACTGTTTCTTGTAAGGTGGAATCATTGAGACTCTTTTATACCCAAGCGTCAAGCCCCATGGACCATCACCCAGGTGTATAAATTGAATACTGATTCAATCCAATACCAAACTTGGATAAAAATCTGTAACGATTATATAATGCAACATTTTTGGTTTGTTTCAACTAATATGATCATGATAGTAATTTTAACAATGGTTATTAGAGGAGACAAGCAACCACTGACACAACACTGGGTAGAGTGGAGTGGCAATAGGAAGTGTTTTATGTGTGTTCACCACACATATCTTTATGTGAAAGTATACACTATAGGTGGTTTTAGGTGAGATTGACCAGCTTTACAAGGCATTAAAACGAGCAGTCATGAAAGGCCAAAAGATAGGAAGACAAGTGCTTAACTCACTCTAGAATGTATGGATTGAGACATTTCTGTAATACCAACTAGTAGTCAAATGTGAAAGACAAGCAGGCAGGGCATTGTAGAAGACAAGCAAGGGAGCTTGCATTACAACCGGTCGTGGTAGACATGAGAAATCCATATCTGATTGGTATAATGAAGGCAGCCGTGAAAACATTTGAGATAACCAGTCCAAGAAATCGTGCGAGAAAGCAGCCTCGAAAGGTTGCAACTTCCCAGCAGCAGCTGGGCCACAGATCACACGGAGATAAAACGTAAATAGGTCCAATTTTTCCAGGAAGCAGAAGATCAAAGGATTTTCCCTATGATCTGAGCCTTGTAGCGGCGCTCAAGAGTGAAGGATAAACAGAAAACGGGACAAGGGAAAGGAAGGACTTGAGAGATTACGTGAAGAATCGTGATGCTAGAGGATCGGAATTTTGAAAAGGAAAATGTTGGAATGAGTAAAGAGAAGGAGGATGGAGAGAGAGAAAACAAATTCTTGAACAAATAGTCGAAATATATTTGCTTAATTGTTTAATTGTATATTTATATTTTTTGCACACGCCTGCATGAATATGCTTTGTGTTTATAGAGTAACTATATAAAAACATCTAATTTGTATTGCCTGTAAAAAAGAACAGAGGAAATGTTGTTTTCTGTCTGCCTAGTCAGCAGCTGTGACTGTCTGGCCAGTAGCTGTGACTGATCAGTAGTTATAACCGGCCAGTAACTGTGGCTAGAAGCAGAGATTACTTGGCCAGTAGTTGTGACTGTCTGGCAAGTGCAATAAATGACTGACTCATTTCTGTTGCTGTGTCTAGGGATGACTTGTGACTATGGCCTGTGACTATGCTCTATTTTTACTTGACACTGAGACAACAGGAAAAACAAGAGAGGATGAATTAGGAATACTGGACTTGGTCCTCACCTTAAATTCGTATTATACAGAATAAATAGAATAATGGAGGCCTCTGTGGGACAGTGACTTCCACTATGAAAACTAGGGGAAAGCAGACTAGAAACTGTGCAGAGACTTGAAGGATAAACACTAAGTTTGAGAAATCTAAGATTAGCTTTAAGAAATATAAACAGAGAGTCATTTATGACACAATATAAGACATTTTTTAAGGCCTCTTATAGCATGCAACACTTTTCTAATTCCAAAATCTGATAAAGCATGTCAAGAATAAAAAATACAGTTTCAAAAGAGAAAAGAACTAGGATATACTATGATGGTGACTAAACCTGATAACATAACAGGATGAAATAACCAAAGAAAATATAAATATGCTAGGATGGACGATATAATGGATAGGGAAAGACTGTTGAAAAGACAATCAACAGTAACGTTGGAGAACTTTGAAGCTAAAGACACAAATGAGACAGAGGGAAGTTTAGCCTCAAAGTGGCCAGAACGTGGAATGTCCTAGATTAACATGTGATAGTAACAAATGCCTTGCACAGCTTTATGAATAGGTAGGACACAGCCCACGAGGTCAGGAGAGAGAAAGAGTAAACACACTGACAACCAGTTAAGAGGTTAGGACTCGACATCCTCATACCTTATTCGGTAAAAAAGAAAAAAGGAATTAGGAAGATCCTCATTCTCCTCTCTCTCTCTCTCTCTCTCTCTCTCTCTCTCTCTCTCTCTCTCTCTCTCTCTCTCTCTCTCTCTCTCTCTCTCCACCTTCCCTCACTCTCTCCCTGCACAATCTTTCCCCTTAGCGTATATGCACTTATCGTTGCAGCTTCCACTGGCCCTTTCCAGATACGATGGCAGAAAACACTCTGTCAATTGCAACGGAGTCAGTCGTTACGGAGTCTGCCAGTGTTTCCAGAGCTGTGTGATCCCAACACTTTTACGTGGCACACGTTCAGGGCGTCAAGGTGGCTCAAGGAGTAGTTGGCAGCCATCGACTGTTTGCATGTGTAGTGTTAACACTCTTTGGAAGTCATACAATGGAGAGGTTTTAAGATCTTTGAGACTTGTTGTTACTGTCTGGAATATGGACTCTGTCTTTTTAAAAACTGGAAATATGAAGTCTGTTGTTTTTGTCTGGATTGTGAGCCCCATTGTTGTGAAGCTTTGGACCACAAAGCCTGTCAGCGTTCTCATTATAGGTGCAATGAGGGGGACGTTATGGTAGAAGCAGTTGCCTGGCACAACGAGTTCCAGCACTCCGCGTGTATGGAGTGGTATAAAGCAAGTTACAGAATTTGCGCCGAAACCATCTCTTCCTGCCGCACCGCCCGCGTCTTTTTTTCCTTCACTTATTCAAAGATGTCTCTCCTGTCTTTTGTATAATTTTTCAAGCGGTCTATTCAAGCCTTGTTACCACATGAAAAAGACAAATAGCATTAAAGCAGCATTTGCATAATAAATCACTTCCTGTCTCGAGATACGTGACACTCAGTGTTGATGATCAAAATTTAGAAATAATGAAATGCTAAAATTTTAATTCGAATGTAGCACCCACTGCACTGCTGCTACCTAGCGAGCAATCTCCTGAAAAATATTCTCCCTGTGGGATCCAGCGAGACTAGTAGTAATTTACTGCCTTTCTGAGAAAAAATATTTGATGTTAGGATAGTTGGCAGAGTCTTTTTCTCGCTCTCTTTGTGTATATACCTCTATATATATATATATATATATATATATATATATATAATATATATATATATATATATATATATAATATATATATATATAATATATATATAATATAATATATAATACTGACACAGGCTTCAGTTTCACTTTAAGTGAAGTGACACTCCATCTCTCAGAAACATGCAAGTCGTAGGTCTCTCTCTCAAAGAGATCACACGCTCTGACTCTCACACCACACACAGAAATGGAATATTTTATGGTCTGGTGGATGGGGTATATTAAATTTTGGGAAAGACTGTCGTTCACATCAAAATATTTTATTATAATTTTTATTAATATTATTATTATTATTGTTATTATTATTAATGGGAAAATTTTAACCTACAGTGATTAAAATATCCAAATTCAATATACATATTTGGTATGGTGATCTTTGTGACATACAGCTATCTCTTTGCTCGTACGTATATTGTAATTGCATGTGTTGAGCTCTGGTGGTTGTTGAAGTGGCTGTTGAAGTCCCAGTTTCAGTTTTATAAAATAGTGATATTAGTTTCCACTCAGGACAAAAGAATACATTGTTTTACCGGCTTCAAAAATTAATGGTGACGCCTTCTATAAGAAGGATGGCACCTTTAAGCTTAGATTGTGTAGGTACAAATTTGAAATTTTAGTGAAATTGTTGAAAAATACTTTGAATTTCTGGATTCAGAGCAATTACTGGAGAATGCTTTTTCTAATAGGTTTCAAAGTTTCTGTGTTGGTGGGTTTTATTAAAAGAACGTTTGGCGTAAGTTTTAAATTGTCAATTCTGTTAAATAAATTGATTTCCATATAATAACTAGAGAATGCCTCTTCTGGCCGGCTTCAAACTTTCTTTGCTGATGTGTTTTTCTCAAATTAAGCTTCGCTTTGATTTTAGATTGCATAAGTTTACTAAACTAAATTTATTAATCAAATTATTGTCTTTGTTGGGTTGTCTTTGTTGGGTTGTCTTTGTTGGGTTCGCCCGTAAGAACACTTTGTATGCTATGCATCCAAAGCTTCAATAAAAATTACTTAAGTATCAAATGCTGGTCAGTTATGCTGAAAATTATATAAAATACCGACAAGTTGATCAGTTGGGTATCTTTATTGTTGAAACGTTTCGCCCACACAGTAGACTTCTTCAGGCTGAGGGACTGACCACCTCATATACTATTTCTCCAGGGCCCATGAACTAATTATAGCATCTTCATTTCACTACTACACTTGCTGCCTCTGTATTAGACTGAAGAAGCCTACTGTGAAGGCGAAACGTTTAAACAACAAAGATACCCAACTGCTCGTCAATCATGCTTAGCGAGAAGATTGGATTGATTTTGCCTGTTGGTCAAACTTCACATTTACTATTATGAAAAAAAATGGGAAAATTTAAATGCTGATTTTCATACGATAATCTATGAGTGCCGTATCTGATTGACTTGAAAACTTCAACGTTGATAACTCGAAAATACCGTACCTGAACGGCTTCAAACTTAAAGTGCTAGTGTAATTTAAGGTATTCGTCTATCAGATTCAAAGGTGGAGTTTCATATTCAAAAGTTCGAATTGGTTTTGGGCTGTGTATCTAATAGATGACCTGTGAAATTTACTACTGATTTGTTTCAAACCTTTGACTCTAATATATAACTGTATAAGAAATTTATGCCTCTGCACTTTTCGCTTTATCTGAATTCAATACTGTATAACGCGGGCGCAGGCGACCCGCGTTATACAGTATTGAAATATATTTTACAGATGGCACAGAGGGGTAAATACTTCTAATAATTATTATTGTTGTTGTAAATTTAATAATAATACTGGTTTCTAGAATAACTACTAGCGTAAAATAAACACACACACTTATATATAATATATATATATATATATAATGGGGATATATATATATATATATATATATATATATATATATATATATATATATATATATATATATATATATATATAAATGTGTGAAAGTTTAACCTTTTTTAATACCACATCGGTCGTTTTCCACCACGGTATGGGTGACCCAAAGAGGGAATCACATTCATCATCCATCATTCAATAGATGTCTTACCAGAGAAGAGCCAGTATCACAGTTCAAATGATCCTCCGTACTGCAAAGTTCCCGTGTATCCTGCAGAGTGTAGGCACTGTATTTACCTCCTATAGGACTCTGTATGATGATAATATTAACAATTTGGTTGCTACATTTTTTAGAAATTAATAAATGCAAAAGTATTTTAACACTGAGGAAACATATACAATAAAGTTAAAAGGAGGGTTAGAAAATGACATTAAACTAGAAGTAATAAAACAGAATATAATAAATAAGAAATAGAGAAAATAATCTTGCCTCTTACCAACTTTTATTTAGTTTAAGTTTTAAATAAATTGTGTAAAAATTTAACAAAAAAATTGAATTTGGTATAAATTCTAATTGCTAATTGGAGAATGTATGCTGTATTTTATTTTGACACATCTCGCCAAGGATTATGTTTACTAAGTAATCTTCTTGGCTGTGAGCGTTGTCATATTTCATCAAAAATAAGAAACGAGCAGTTTCAAAGAGTTTTAATAGGCTAATGCATTATATAATATATCTTAAGCTGCAAATAAGACGCTCTCTGGTTTTAACAGCATAAAACTTCTCGCTTTCCTTGTTAAGGAGAAGTATGAGGGTGTTACGTTTCTCAGAAAAGATAGGGATGCATTGTTGACTAAGCTTGACAGATGAGAAGGATTTTTGTTCGTAATAAGGTTGTTTATGTGTAATTCAGTTGTAACTTTAGTAGAAAGTATATATATATATATATATATATATATATATATATATATATATATATATATATATATATATATATATATATTTACCAAGAACTCACTTAAAATTAAGTCCTTTCTAAAATTTTCTCTTAAATGGAAAAATATATATTTTTCCATTTATGTTATTGTAAAAATTATTAATTTTGTATCAAAAGAACCTTAGAAAACTTACCTAACCTTATTAATTTAGCCTAATGCAACTAAATATATTTTAGATAAGATTACAATAATTTAATAAACAAACACAATGAAATATATTTTTCTGTTAGGTTCAGAATAATTTTTGCGAAATTACTGCATACAACAAATGTTTTACTTCCTTAAGTCGACACCTTAGTGGCACAAGTCATCTTCCTTGTCATGAAAAGCAGCATTTCGCTTTGACCAAACATAAATTTTAAGCCGCTTTCTAAAGGCACTTTTAGCCTTTGTGAATTGGAGCTTATATTTTCACTAATGAGATGATTTTTTAATATATATATATATATATATATATATATATATATATATATATATATATATATATATGGGGTCCACCTCTGGTGTAAATTGTGGGATCCATAGCCTCGGAGAAGTGGATAAAATGGCTTTAAGGAAGAATATTTGGATTTCTTCCTGAAGCCATTTGAATATTCCTCTTCCCCTACCACCCCATCTTTTAGAATGTTCGGAGTGTTGGCAAGAGGTTTGGGATTAAAAGATAAAGAATGTAACACAAAGTGGGAGTTGTCACAGTTGCTCTTTGCTGATGACACTGTGCTTTTGGGAGATTCTGAAGAGATGTTGCAGATGTTGGTGGATGAGTTTGGTAGTGTATGTAAAAGAAGAAAATTAAAAGTGAAAATAGGAAAGAGTAAGGTGATGAGGATAAAATTAGGCAACGAAAGATTGGATATCAGATTGGAGGGAGAGAGTATGGAGGAGGTGAATGTATTCAGATATTTAGGAGTGGACGTGTCAGCAGATGGGTCTATAAAAGATGAGGTGAATCATAGAATTGACAAGGGGGAAAAGGCAAGTGGTGCACTGAGGAGTCTGTGGAGACAATGAACTTTGTCCATGGAAACAAAGAGAGGAATGTATGATAGCATAGTTATACCAATGCTCTTATATGGGTGAAGCATGGGTGGTGAATGTTGCAACAAGGAGAAGGCTGGAGGCAGTGGAGATGTCATGTCTGAGGGCAATGTGTGGTGTGAATATAATGCAGAGAATTCGTAGTTTGGAAATTAGGAGGAGATGCGGGTTTACCAAAACTATCATCCAGAGGGCTGAGGAGGGGTTGGTAAGGTGGTTCGGACATGTAGAGAGGAAGGAACAAAATAGAGGAAGGCGGGGAAGAGGTCGGCCTAGGAAATGTTGGAGGGAGGGGGTAAAGAAGGTTTTGTGTGCGAGGGACCTGGACTTCCAGCAAGCATGCGTGAACGTGTTAAATAGAAGCGAATGGAGACAAATGGTTTTTAGGACTTGTGCTGTTGGAGTGTTAGCAGGGTAATATTTATAAAGGGATTCAGAGAAAACGGTAGGCCGGACTTGAGTCCTGGAGATGAGAAGTACAGTGCCTACACTCTGAAGGAGGGGTGTTAATGTTGCAGTTTTATAACTGTAGTGTAAGCGCACCTCTGGCAAGACAGTGATGGAGTGAATGGTGAAAGTTTCTTTTTCAGGTCACGCTTCCTTGGTGGGAAACGGCCGATGTGTTATATATATATATATATATATATATATATATATATATATATATATATATGTCGTGGCGAATAGGTAAAACTTGCAATTTTGGCAAGTTGCAACGCACTTCTTGCCGAATAAGGCAAGCAAAAATTTGTGTATGCAATAATTTCGCAAAAATCATTCTGAACTTAACGAAAAAAAAAATATATTTCATTGTGTTTGTTTATTAAATTCTAGTAAACTTTGAAAAATAATCCTAATATTTTTGTACTTAAAGTACAGTTTGTTTTCCCCGTCAGCAAGGGTCGGCCAAGGATAGAACATGACGACGCTGCACACTAGCCTTTATACCTGACTCTAGAACATCTCGTCAGAATGTTTCAGCCGAAGGGTCTTTCAGCCTTACTGCAGGTTCCACAGTGAGCCCCAAATACGCTGGTCTGTGGGAACCAGAAGGCTCGCAGGTAAACCAGGCGAGCCGGAAATGTGGATCACGTCAGTGGAAAATGATCCCAGAGGAAAGGTTTTCTAATGAGTCTGGGATTGGGGATCTCACGAGTACCGCAACGGGAGCCATTGAGTACGCTGTTGGTGATATACACTGTTTCATTAATCTAAATTATAATAAAATCTTCAAGCTATGGGCATCAGTGGTTGTGTGGATGGCTTATTAATTGGGTGTCAATAAATGTATAGTGAATGGAAACGCGTCCATCTCTCACTAAGTACACGGAGGATCAAGTCTTCACCACTCCTTGTGCTGAATGATCCACTTGAGTTTAGCACTTCACGCCACTGAAAAAAATACAAACTTATTATAGCGGTTTAAAATAATTGACTGTAAGAGGACCATTAGGGCTCCAGATTACCAGTTCACAACCAGTTAAAACACTTCAGTCTCTAATGTTTTTATAACAGTAAACTTTCAGTGAATAAACACTGAGATGCACACACCTCTGAGCATAAATCCTTCAGACATAGTTAAAACAGTGTATCTGCGCGCGCGCACACACATGCCTATTTATAATTGAAGATTTAATACATTTGAAGCCGATGAAGATACAGATCCTTTACTTTTATTTGTGTAATTATAATTCTGCTTTCAACTATACCAGTCGAAACTGGGGCAATGAAAATCAAACAACTACCCATCATAGTTAATTACTTAGTTTATGAACACTCGAAACTGAAAAACTATCAGATATTTGACAGCCGTTTTGGTCCATCATCTGATAAAGGACACGTGTATAACTTATACATGAGGTAAGGGGGAAGAGGGGAGGGATAAAGGGAGACAAGAGAGGAGAAAGTGGAGTTAGGGATAAGGATAGGAAGGAGGAGTAGCGAGCTAAGAGGCCGGACAGAAGAGGGTGAGGGGAGAAGATGAGGATGTTCATACAACTAACTTATAGAAAAGTTATTCTATCACTGAGTGTGTCAAAACTACTGTAAGTAAACAAAAGTTATTCCATTACTGAGTCTGTCAAAACTATTGTAAATAAACAATATACAGTTGTAAAAACTAAATTTCATAACTGCTGTAAGAACAAATACAACAACAGTAGTATAATTAGCAGTAATATCATCATTATTAAAGACTAAAGTTAGAGTAAACAGGATAAAACAATTCTCATTCATTTTTTTCAGTAATATATTGAATAGTGAAAGAACTTGTATTAAGTACAATAAAGTTACAGGACACACTGTTGGCATCAGTATTATTCCTAATATAAGTAAACGAAATAGTGCCCTACTTAACACTGAAGCTAATAAGCATAGGAAATAGCGTTGAAGACACGGAAAGGCTACAAGATGACCTGAACAGACTGTAGGAATAGTCAGATAGGTGGTTCTTGCATGCACATTTAGGGAACCTGTGCGTGCGAGAAGACCACATACAAAATACGGAATGTGGGAACAGAAGCTACAAAGGCCAGAAAAGAAAAAGAGGAATAAGCGTAATGCCGAGAAAGTTTCCGGAGGCACACTTCAGCCGAATATCCTCGGCAGTATACTGAAGCTTGGCAAACTAATAAACAGCATTAAGGCACCTCAACAAAGAATCCCTAAGATTCCTCTATATGCTGTGCATCGGACCCATCACAGAGTAGGCAACACCAGCATGGAGCCCCCATCTGTGAAACTATATCCAGAAACAAAGGTAAAGTCCAGAGATTCGCTCCGAGATTGTCACGTAGCTAAGTGAATTGCAAACAAAACAGGAGAAACATGGAAGACATTCTTATGACAAACAAGATACTTAGAAAACTCTATTGGGTAGAATGAGGGGCGGAAACTAGGGACAAGGGAGTAAAAGGGTGAGGTGAGAAAAAAAGACGTTTTAGTCAAAAATGAGTTTCAGGTATATCAGAAGGTGCTTCTTAGTATGAGAATAGTTTCGCAGCGGAACGATCTAGAGGAGGAAGCGGTGAAAGCAGAGTATATATGCATAATATTAAGAGTGTGACCATACTCATGAGGCTGGAAACAGGTATAAAAACACGTATGCACTTATCAAGAGTGAAGTGAAGAAGGCACTCGTGGCGATACGTTCCTTTGTGAAATATCTTGAGTGAATACGTGTCTTCAAATGCATCTTGTCAACCGTGCCTCGGGACGTTTTCCAGATTTTTAACTCTCCCCAAGCAGTGACAGAGTTTCATAAATTCATCTTCCTTCCTAATTTCAAAGTTGCTCAAAATATCTGTGCAGCACTCACCGGAGCCACATCAGAGTCGCCATCGCCGCTAACTTCTCCATCAAAGACATCACCAAAACTAAAATCTCGCTCTCAGAATTAGTCCATGCAGGTGAGTACGCCATTCGCAGTGTGGGGAGATGCTAAAGAGAATATGCTGGAGAAATATCGTGCACCCTCATAATACACCTGAACGAATACATTTATAGTAGCAGATGCAACATCCTGAACAACATGTGAATACTGCTAATTATCTAACTACATTATAAGACTTTTAGATTTTGCCACCAGAGCGTCTATTTTTTTTGTGCTCTCCATATTCATCCTGAGGAAAATATTGCATTTTTCCCTGCAAATATTATTATAAATATTTTATTATACAACACTATGATGCATTATACTATTGGTATTGTTAAAATATTTCATTCTGTTATGAAAAATGACGTGTATCATATCGTATAGTTTTGGCTCTTTCGTATTTAAATTAAAGCGAGGGTAGCCTGCAAAATGTATCCCACCCCACGCCATTCATCTTAGCCAGCCACAGAATAAAGTTGAACAGATGGGAAGACGTGATGATTTAGGATAAACAGCAAATTCATTTTCTCCAAGAGAGTTATCATTGAGCTCGCCGTATAGTTAACTTTCCTCCAGAAAAGTAACGTCAGCTATGCTTAAATAAGATACATTTAATAGGCATTATTAATTGTTTGGAAAATATCTACCCGTGAGGACTCAGGACACAGTCTTGATTGGCTTCAGGTATGTTTTTTTTTCCCCACTTGTGACATATATGGCGGAAAGTAAAATTATAGACAACATGATATCACAAACTACTTCAGGATAGCAAGATGTGTCCAAGTCCTCAGTCAACCACTTAACCCGAGGAGGACCAAAGAATTCGAGTGTTGTGTTCTGGAGAAACCAGCCAACCAATATCATTTTCGTCTAACTCACTCTTGAATTCAAGTCCCAGATTCCTTCGACATATAGCCGAGTGGTATTTTGTTCGGAAAAGAAGCTCCACTTTTGATCATTTTATCATGTCATCGTTTGAGAGGCGTTAATTAGTACAAGTTCTACAGATACAACGTAAGGATAAATATACATTTGACTGTTTTACGTCCATCTTGTTAAATAACTTGTTAGTTATATTATTCTCATACAGTCTACAATGTCTGTGAGTCAATAATTGATAAAACAAGTGCATAATATTTAAACTAATATATTTGGGTACGATGTCATAGGCCTCAAAACAAGCGACTGTTGGAGGGTCATATGCAATATATTTCTCATGGGAGTTTTGGTCATTCCGAGCCAGGCAATTAGACTTTATCGTTTTTTCCTAAGAAACTCCTCGGTCTACTGGAATACATTCCCTGTTATTCCTCCCTGCTGATCAAGTTTTTGTCCAATTTCTTGTGAAATGCAGTGTTAAATGCCTTCTTGCAGTCCAGCTGATGTTTTGATGGGCTGTTGGGTGAGCTGGCTGGTGTCCTGGGGGGTTGGAGAGCTGAGATTAATGGATTGATGGGCCTGTGAGATGGTGAGTGGTTTGGTGGACCGGTATGCTAGTGAATTAGTGGACTGATAAAATGGTAGGCCGGTAATTTAGTTGGATAGTATCATGGTGGATAGAGAGATTGGTGTCCTGGTTGGTTCGCAGGTTGGGGAGATAAGGGACTAGCAAGCTGGTCGACTGGTGAGTTGATGGGCTGGGACTGATGAGTTAATAGATTGATGTGTTTGGGGGCTGGTGGGTCAGTGGACTAGTGGGCTGATTTGTTTGCCGGCTTGATGTTGAGGGGACTATTAGGCTGATGGGTTAGGTTAGGGATGTAGAATTAGACACATGTGCAACATCATTGTATCTTTATTCTGTAGACGTTTCGCCAACCAGTGGCTTTATCAATAAAATACAGAAGACTGAAGAGGTAGAAGATGGAGTAATTAGTCCCTCTGCCCATCAGGAGCAGGTGTTCACCTCTTTAGTCTTGAGGAATCTGAAGCATCAAGACTACGGTGCTGAACACCTCCTAGGATGAGGGACTGATTACCTCATCATCCACCTTTCCAGTCTTCTGTATTGCACTGATAAAGCCACTGGAGGGCGAAACGTCTACAGAATAAAGATATACAGATGTTGCACATGTGTTTAATTAATCATCTTTTGGGTATTATATACCATACGTTAGGGATGATGGGATAATGGGTTTGTGTGTTTGGTTGGTGAGCAGGTGGGTTGGTGAGCAGGTGGGTTGGTGAGCAGGTGGGTTGGTGAGCAGGTGGGTTGGTGAGCAGGTGGGTTGGTGAGTAGGTGGGTTGGAGACAAGAGTGTGGACACAGCATCACCATTGACTGGGGTGTGGGCTCCTTCCACCTTTTCCTCGTCTCATTATCGATTTTACCTACATTCTCTCTCTCTCTCTCTCTCTCTCTCTCTCTCTCTCTCTCTCTCTTCTCTCTCTCTCTCTCTCTCTCTCTCTCTCTCTCTCTCTCTCTCCTCTCTCTCTCTCGTCTCTCTCTCTCTCTCTCTCTCTCCTCTCTCTCTCTCTCTCTCTCTCTCGCTCTCTCTCTCTCTCTCTCTCTCTCTCTCTCTCTCTCTCTCTCTCTCTCTCTCTCTCTCTCTCTCTCTCTCTCTCTCTCTCTCTCTCTCATATACCTCGCATCTCCTTTTAGCTGCAGCGACGCTCGCGATCAAAACCAATCAATCATTTCCCTCGTCCTTTGCTTTTGCTTTTTTTTTTACCTTAATGGTTCTACGGGAGTTAGGCTGATAGTTCCGGCATGCATTATATAAGCTAGAAGCTTTTATCATTTCTCAGCTCGGCTCAGAGGAAGGGTGCAAAATTGTTTTTTTTTTCCTGGGGGGGGGGAATGCTTTTATTTGTTTATACAATATTTACATTTTAGTAGCATATGTGTTGGGTTAAGGGAAGAGAGTCAGAAACTCAAAAACAAGGAATAACACAAAAGTACTCGTGTCGGGAAACGGATGGTGATCAAACCTATAGCAGGTAAGTTCTGAAACTAGTAATCCAGTGTCCTAGCCGCTTAGATTTTGAAATGTGGATATTATTAGCCAGTATGAATTCGTCGAGCAATATAAATATTTAGGATATTACAAACAATGCCACTTTCTTCATACTAAGGAAATAAGACTAAATATCTACATTTTATTTTAGTTTTTTCAAATTTTAGAAAATTTTATTTTTTTGTCTTGGAAGTTTGCCTGCCGTGAGAACTTGTTCGAAATTCCAATAAGATAAGAAATGTATGAGCGCTGATGGAGTAATTCCCTTGACAAAGGACACAAAAGCTAGTCTTGTGGTAGCTGCCCGTATTGTGGCATAACAACAGAGGCTGCCGAAGAAGTTTAGTCAGTTGGTTTTTAAATATTCAGACGTTTCTTGCCTGCATTGCTGCAATGTTTACTCTGTGTTCTTACATAGTCACTACAGACTCAGATTTCATAACTAGGATATTACTTTCGTCGCTAAAAGCTAAATTTTCTTATTATATTTCCACAAACTTTAGTAATTTTACGCTGTCAATAGCCTTCAACACCTGTGCTTTCTTACGAAATATAATAGGCATTCACTTATCTCAGAAAAACACCACAGAACTTTAGTGAATAATTTGCCTCAGAACAGAGAGAGCTTTTCGTAAAAATGCTTAGAGTGCAGTTGTCTAAGCATAGCAATCGCTAAAGAGGTGAAGCTTCAAAATAAGGGAGCAAACACCCTTTTGTTACGAAAGCAGTGATTAACCCTTAGAGGAAGCCTTTGAAGGTAGTCGCTCAGAGCAAATTAAAAAACTGTATATGAATGATATACATTCACGCACAACTTGTCAGACACAGCAACATCTATGTGTAATTTTTCATATTGTCGGAATTGTATACCATGCATGTACGTGTTTAATTCTTCAAATTGAAAAACATTACAAAAAAAAAAAAATCCTAGCACTTATGTAAGGAGGCTACAATGACATTCTAGGCCATTTAAATGCAAAGCGTAACTGATCTTAAATTCAACTAATGACTGGTGTTGTATCAATAAACATAACTTTATTTATTTTCTGTAGTATTCAAAATGTAATTTACGTGTAACAAATTATTAAGAACAAAAGAAAGCCACTAGCATACGGTTCATTTGGGGAGTTTGATCTGGCAATAACGTTTATCACCCACGTGTTCTGAGCCCAGTTTAAAGGTAACCTACAATTTTTAGAGACTTCTTGCAGCAAGACAAGGAAGATACTTGTTTCAAAGACTTTCATCTTAAGAGGCAAAATGTGGCCAGCACATATGTCAGTCCTCCCTTGAGTACTAATTGAGATTGACCCATTATGTCGAGTTTGAGGTTAAATGCTTCCACTGGAAATTATCCATTTCTCCACTATGATTTAATGAATTGATGTCTATAGACATTAGGCATATAAGAACATAATCATGGAGGAATACTGCAACAGGCCTATTGGCCCATAGAAGACAGGTTCTTATCAAAACCACCCACTCGTCTTTCCAATCCTTTCCCAAAGCTACCCAAGAATTTGCTTCAGTATCTCAAGTACTAATCAAAACCCATCCATTTTAACTTGTATATTTGTCCAATCTCTGGAAAAATAAACACATAAGCAGTATAATGTGATCCTTTATTGACAACGTCAATAAAGGATCGCATTATACTGCTTATGTGTTTATTTTTCCATTATCGGTATTTTAAACCATTTACTTCCATTGTCCAATCTCTGTTTAAAGCTACCCAAGGTCTTAGCCTCTATTACCCACTCGGCAGATTGTTCTATGCATCAACTCTGAAAACCAGTACTTACCTACGTCCTTTCTAAATATACTTATTTAATTTAAAATAGTTATCTGTTTTAAAAATAGGAAATATGACCTGAAATTATTTGCCCAATGACGATATTGCCTTAAGTTTGGTGGTTGATGACCTCAATGATTCTCAGTGGTTAAAATTATAACCTTAATTTTTAAAGAGGTGGACAGGTAAGCCAGTGGAAGGCCTCAGTCACATGACAAACCTTACCTAACCTCTCTCTCTGTCTCCTCTCTCTCTCTCTCTCTCTCTTTTTCTCTCTTCCTCTCCTGCTTCTCCTTCCCCCCTCCTTCTCTCTCTCTCCTCTCTCTCTCTCTCCTCCTGCTCCTCTTCCCACCTCTATTCGCTCCTCGATGACTTCCGCCCGCTTCACACGTCAAAATTCATCAACCAAGTTATTTTCCAGTCTTGAAGATAGGATTCTGAGACTAGGGATGGATGAGAGAAGGATATGTGGGAGGAGAAGGACGAGAGGAAGATGAGTTTAAAGAGGAAGAGTAAGGGCGGCGAAGAATAGGAGGAAAGGCGATGAGAAGGAGTAAGGGCGGCGAAGAATAGGAAAGGCGAGGAGGAGGAGGAGGAGGAAGAAGAAGAAAAGGAAAACAATAAGGTGTAAAAAAAAAGTGAGAGAAAGTGAGAGAGAAGACAAAGAAGAACAAGAGGAGGAAGGGTAGTATGTGAGGACGAGAAGGGACGTAAATAGAATGGAAGATTTTGGAGGATAAGAGATGCAGATAAATATAAGAAAGAGGGTGGTAATGGAAGAGGATAATATAGTGATAGAGAGAGAGAGAGAGGGAGAGGGAGGTAAACTGTCCTGTGTACATGCATCATAGTAACAATGTCGCTCCCATGTACGTACATCATGCTGTGACTATGCTTCATTGTACGTACATCATGCTGTGACTATTGTTTCCATGTGCGTACATCATGCGTACATGTCTCCCTTTCTTCCTCATTCCTTTCTCTCTCTCTCTCTCTCTCTCTCTCTCTCTCTCTCTCTCTCTCTCTCTCTCTCTCCCCACTTCCTATTTATCTTTACTTTTCCATTCCACTTTTAGTTTCTGCCACTCATTATCTTCATTCCTTCCTCTGTCTTTATTCCTAACTTTCTTTTTAACATATTTCTTCTTCCCTCTATCCTCTTTTTCCATCCTTTCCTTCTATTAGTGTAAGTCTTCACTCCTTCCTAAACATACTATTTCTTAAACTATCAGTTCTTACTGAAAATTCTCTTCTTTCTTCCTTTGTCCCCCTGTTTTACTTATCAATTCCTCTTTCGGCATCTCCCTCTTTACTTAATTTTGTTTCTTCGTCTCACAATCTATAGCATCTTAGCACCGTTTGGTGGTAAGAATGAAATTAGCTTAGAGGCACCCACACCACCGTATGTCCTCTGACCAAAAGTAACACACCTAGCTTGGCTTGGTGCTTGGTTCTTGAAGGATTGTGTGGACCAGTGGGTTAAGGCGTCATGTGATTTTCGCTCGCTAAAACTACATGGGTTCCAATCCTCGGCTAGTCGCAGTGTTCTTAATGATTCAATACCACTCGTTCGTGGTCACAATAATATATATATATATATATATATATATATATATATATATATATAATGGTCTCTCGTCCTCCCAAACTTCATTTGTTCATCTCTGTTACATGTTCTTCCCACCTCCCATTATCTCCCTGAACTTGTACGTTAGGGTGCACATTAACGAGGCCTAGCTCAGCCAGCCTGGCTGGCTTTCCTCTCCCTCTCGCCCCGTCACATCCGTCTAGTTCGTCCACCTCACTTCTCTGGCCCACCTCGCCTAGCTGGCCCACCTCATCTCGCTGGCCCACCTCGCCTCACTGGCCCACCTCACTGGCCCACCTCACCTCACTGGCCCACCTCACCTAGCTTCCCCGCCCTTCCGCCTCCCTTTCCTCCACACACACAAATGTGAATGATAGAGACGGGAGAAGACCATGAAAGCCTACAAACGGATTTGGACCAACTAGAGGATTGGTCTGACAAGCAGCTACTAGAATTTAATCCCATAAATGCAAAGTTGTGAAAAATGATAGAGGGAATAGACGACCGGAAACAGAGTACAAGCTCGGGGTAAAAGACTGTGAACTTCCCTGAAAGAGAAGGACCGAGGGGTGAGTGTACTTCCGAGCATTTCACCTGAAGTGCACATCAACCGAATAGCCGCTGTAGCAATCGTGAGACCGGCAAATTTAGAGATAGCTTTCAGGAATGTGAACTTGGAGTCATTCACGACGCTATATACAATATATATCAGGCCGATGTTGGAACGTGCAGCACCGGTATGGAACCCACATCTGATAAAGCATGTCATGAGGTATGAACTTTGAAAAGAGTCTATGGGAGCTAAACCTGATAACAGAGGAAACATGAGCACCGTCTACGTAAATCAGTCAGAATTAGACTGTTTATTGCGCGTTATCAGTTTTCCCATTTGACTTTCTTTAGAACACTTAAAGGTCTGTGAGTAAAATTATGGACTACAGGTACAAGAGGGCACACCTACAAGTTAAAAACAGCGGTCAGAGGAGAGGCGGAGCCAGGAGCCGAGACTTGACCTATCCTACAACAAATAGGTTAGTACTCAAACACATATACACACACACAAACACCCATACAAACATGGCAAGAAGTGGAACAATCTGGTGAGTGATATAGTGGAGGCAGGAACCATACATAGCTTTAGGAAGAAATATGACAAAGTTCATGGAGCAGGGAGAGTGAACCCAGTAGCAACCAGCGAAGACTCGGGGCCAGGAGCTATGAATTTACCCCTACAACCACAAACAGATGAATACACAAACACGTATATACATATAAACACTCACATACATGATTGTCATTCTGGAAGATTACCGCACACTAACGTTCATACTGCCTGGGGTTCATACTGCCTGGGGTTCATACTGCCTGGGGTTCATACTGCCTGGGGTTCATACTACCTGGGGTTCATACTGCCTGGGGTTCTAAATGTCGACTCGCAGAATAATATGACTGACCAAGACAAGTGCACACACTACAGTAGATTCCCATCTTAACATCAAAATTAAATAACGTCTTGTTAGTTATTAAAAAAAATAACAAAAATATTATATAAAAATATATGAAATTCGAAAATTTGCAAATCAGGTCATGAACGTAGCGACTGGTATTGAACTTGACCCACCTCACTCATACACCAAATGCCTGGGAGACAAAATTGCAACACTGGTGTTGACGATGTGAAAAAACCTGTGTCTCAGGTATTTTTTTTTTATCGTGGAATGTGATGGCAAGATTCCCTGAGACGTGACAGAATATTGTAAATGATAGTCATTGAAAAAGGTAAATAAATGTGGGATGAAAATGTTAATGAAGATAAGACTAGGAGCACTGAAATGTTTTTGTCGACACACACACACACACACACACACACACACACACACACACACACACACACACACAACACACGCAAGCGCTGGAATCTTAATTAAAAAGTAAAAAATGCTCACAAATATTCTGGAGATTTTGAAAGGAGATTTTTTTTCTGATATGAATAGAACAAGATCTGACGCAACTCGGAATGGTTAATACGAAATATATACTTTTCATTTTTTTTTCAAATTATATATATATATATGTCGTGCCGATTAGGTAAAACTAATCAATTAGCAAGAACTCATCTAAAATTAAGTCCTTTCTAAAATTTTCTCTTATACGTTTAAAGATATATTTTTTTCATTTATGTTAATGTAAGAATTTATAATTTTGTACCAAGAGAAACTTTGAAAACCTACCTAACCTTATTACAACAAGCGCAATTTAATTTAGCCTAACCCAACTAAATATATTTTAGATACGTTAACATTAATTTAATAATAAACAAAAACAATGAAATATATTTTTTCCGTTATGTCCAGAATGATATTGGCGAAATTATTGCATACACAAATTTTCACTTGTCTTATATGGCAAGGTGAGCGTTGCTATTTAAGCCAAAATCGCAAGTTTTACCTAATCGGCACGACATATATATATATATATATATATATATATATATATATATATATATATATATATATATATATATATATATATATATATATATATATATATATATATATATATTAAACAAGCCACTGGGGTGGAAATTTTTTGCTCTAGTAATTTCAAACTTCTCAGTGCGTCATCAGGAGCTGTGCAATGTTGCAAGAACAGCAACAGCAGAAATAGGGTAAGTTTTTTTTTCAGAGTATGGTAGCGCGGTGGCACCAGTCAAACGAAGCTACCCTCAGACCTCAAACGAAGTTACACTCAAACGAAGTTACACTCAAACGAAGTTACACTCAAACGAAGTTACACTCAAACGAAGTTACACTCAAACGAAGTTAGCCTCAACCGAAGTTAGCCTCAACCGAAGTTAGCCTCAACCGAAGTTAGCCTCAACCGAAGTTAGCCTCAACCGAAGTTAGCCTCAGACGAAGTTAGCCTCAGACGAAGTTAGCCTCAGACGAAGTTAGCCTCAGACGAAGTTAGCCTCAGACGAAGTTAGCCTCAGACGAAGTTAGCCTCAGACGAAGTTAGCCTCAGACGAAGTTAGCCTCAGACGAAGTTAGCCTCAGACGAAGTTAGCCTCAGACGAAGTTAGCCTCAGACGAAGTTAGCCTCAGACGAAGTTAGCCTCAGACGAAGTTAGCCTCAGACGAAGTTAGCCTCAGACGAAGTTAGCCTCAGACGAAGTTAGCCTCAGACGAAGTTTGCCTCAGACGAAGTTAGCCTCAGACGAAGTTAGCCTCAGACGAAGTTAGCCTCCAGACGAAGTTTGCCTCCAGACGAAGTTTGCCTCCAGACGAAGTTTGCCTCCAGACGAAGTTTGCCTCCAGACGAAGTTTGCCTCCAGACGAAGTTTGCCTCAGACGAAGTTTGCCTCCAGACGAAGTGCTCTTCAGACGAAGTTAGCCTCCAGACGAAGTTAGCCTCCAGACGAAGTTTGCCTCCAGACGAAGTTTGCCTCCAGACGAAGTTTGCCTCCAGACGAAGTTTGCCTCCAGACGAAGTTTGCCTCCAGACGAAGTTTGCCTCCAGACGAAGTTTGCCTCCAGACGAAGTTTGCCTCCAGACGAAGTTTGCCTCCAGACGAAGTTTGCCTCCAGACGAAGTTTGCCTCCAGACGAAGTTTGCCTCCAGACGAAGTTTGCCTCCAGACGAAGTTTGCCTCCAGACGAAGTTTGCCTCCAGACGAAGTTTGCCTCCAGACGAAGTTTGCCTCCAGACGAAGTTTGCCTCCAGACGAAGTTTGCCTCCAGACGAAGTTTGCCTCCAGACGAAGTTTGCCTCCAGACGAAGTTTGCCTCCAGACGAAGTTTGCCTCCAGACGAAGTTTGCCTCCAGACGAAGTTTGCCTCCAGACGAAGTTTGCCTCCAGACGAAGTTTGCCTCCAGACGAAGTTTGCCTCCAGACGAAGTTTGCCTCCAGACAAGTTGCCTCAGACGAGTTTGCCTCCAGACGAAGTTTGCCTCCAGACGAAGTTTGCCTCCAGACCTCAAACGAAGTTACATTCAGACCTCAACCGAACCACAAACGAAGTTACACTCAGGTCTTAATAAACCTACACCTAGACCATCATAAATCTTTATTTACACTTTATATTATTATTATAATCAAAAGAAGCGCTAAACCACAAGGGTGGTTCAGACAAAGATTCCACTGAGTACCCACAACAGTCATACAAGACACCCTAACATTTCTGTACTCACTGCCCAAAAAAAAACTGCCAACACTCAGCATCCCAAAATAACCACACTCGACACCGCCAGCTAAGCCGAACTCTATATACAAAACTAACCACACTCACAAGACCAACAGTTAAACTTAAAACTTCTCCAAAAAAGCGATAATCATTACTTACAAGCCACACTCAATACCTCCAAGAAAACCTCACTTAGCGCCTCAACAAAGCCGTACTCAGCACCTCAGCAAAGCCGTACTCAGCAGCCCATTCCTAAGAGCTACAAAAGCAACAACATTCCCACGAGGCGGATCATAAACCAGATAAACAAGCACGTAGCTCACAGCCATTGCAGTAAAAAAAAGGCCCGAAACGTTAACGCGAATATTGCCAGAGAGAGAGAGAGAGAGAGAGAGAGAGAGAGAGAGAGGGGGGGGGAGTGAGTGAGTGTGCTACAGATACATGATGGAGGACGTAAGAAGTCTACAATGGAATCATACAGTTTCCCGGTACACTTTCGTCTTCTGAGACACAGATCTCTATATATTTAACAAGGTATCTCCGTGAATAGGTGGTACAGGTGCGTCGGCCATGCGTCTCCAGGAATGACACTCGTTATTATTCCTAACGATGTCATTTTCTTGAATGCATAGTTCACTTCACAGCAGGGTTCCCTCACACACACACACACACACACACACACACACACACACACACACACACACACACACACACACACACACACACACACATGCATATGTATGTCGTGCCGAATAGGTAAAACTGGTCAATTAGCAAGAACTCATTTAAAATTTAGTCCTTTCCAAAATTTTCTCTTCTACGTTTAAAGATACAGTATATATTTTTTAATTTATTGTAATGTAAAAATTAATAATTTTGTGCCAAAAGAACGTTAGAAATCTTACCTAACCTCATTATAACAAGCGAAATTTAATTTAGCCTAATCCAACTAAATATATTTTAGATACGTTTACAATAATTTAATAATAACCAAACACAAGGAAATATATGTTTTTCGTTAGGTTCCAAATGATTTTTGCAAAATTATTGCATACACAAATTTTCGCTTGCCCTATTCGGAAAGAAGCCAAAATCGCAAGTTTTACCTATTCAGCACGACAGTAATATATATAATATATATATATATATATATATATATATATATATATATATATATATATATGCAAAAAGATCACAGTAAACAGGTGATATCAAAATATAAGACACCACTATGAAAATATAGAATAGTGTGACTACTCACATTATCAAGGAACTATATGAACTTGATAATGTGAGTAGTCACGAAACTTAATCCTCTATTTTTATAGTGTTTTATATATATATATATATATATATATATATATATATATATATATATATAAATAAAATCATGTGTGAGAGAGATATAAAGCCACAAATAAAGCACGTGTTTAATATTTTACAGTTTTTGTTTTTATGTATATGAAGTTCATAAAGTTATACAGTCCTGAAAGAAAAATATAGAATATTTTTATTTACAAAAGTGTCAACAACAGGACTGGCACAGCTGCTGACATACACAGCATTGAAGTTTAAATGAAACTGACAAAATTAGCATCCACACTGTTCATTAACACTTTAAACCTTCTACTATTTAAAAAGCTTCCAATTTGTCCAATAAAATGAGGAAATTTTCACGTTCACAGCTCGATAACAATGTGAACCTTCCTTTAAACGAAATTCGTAGGTACTGATAGTTTGAAGTCGCTCTGAATCAGCATTTATGAAAACCAAAAATCCCTCCCCTCCCCTCCCATTTTTTGTTTGTGTTTTATAAAATTAGCTTATTTTTTTCCTACGTAGAATAAAAGAATTGTGAATATTTATCTGAGTTGCATGCATCAGGACTTAAAATTTGAAGGTGTTCAGAAAAACAGTTCGCAAAGAATTGCACTGAAAACTAAATTTAGTAAAATAAGATTATACACAACCCTCATATGGGGGACCGAAACTTATGACGACGTTTCGCTCTAACTAGGACCACTAACTAGTCATTAACTAGTTAATGGTCCTAGTCGGACCGAAACGTCGTCATAAGTTTGTCTCCCATGTGCGGGTTATTTATGTATTGTTGCACACTCTTATTCTTCAACACTGATCTTTGCTACATTGATTCTTTCTTGTTTGCTTCCACTTGCACAGTTTAAATTTTAGCACTTTTCATGGTACTACATCTTTATTAGTTATGGATTTGTGTACTGTTGCAGTTAGGGTGTTGTGCCATTTTTCTATTCAAACGATTCACCAGTGTTGAAAATATAATGCCAATCAGAAAAGACATTCTGGAGGCATCGCACTGAAACCATTGTGTGATAAGCATGTACAAGATTGGCAAACTGGTACCCAAGAAGGTTAGGTTAGGTAAGATTTATCACGAAACAGGACAATTGTTTCGTGAGGCGGGTCTTAGTCATGTGATGACCCACCATTGGAGCTTTTGGTCATCTGACCGAGGCCTTCCGCTGGCTTAACCGTCCACCCCTTTAAAAATTAAAGTTATAATTGTAACTATTAATAACTAGAGAAGCATAATTACAAACCAAACCTTAACAATGCTTAAATTTTGAAGACGACAACTACATTAGGTATCCACTTTCGAGGGATACTTATATTTACAGTTCTATCACACTGTGCAGGACACAACACTTAAAACAAGAAAACAACATTTCAGTTAAAAAAAAATTAAAGGAACACAATGAAAAGCGATATTAAATGTTAATTGTTTATCATGTATACCTAATTTTTATTCACCGGAGTAAATTTATTCACTGGACTAAATGAATACAATAGGTAAGTCAGAAATGCACTTAACAGTAAGTTCTTCATTTTATCTGGACAGTAAGTTCATCATTGTAACTGCCTTCTAAACTATAACTATAATAGTTACTTTGAAGCTATTTTCTGTTTTATTGTCTCCATGTGGGTTCGTTTGTGTCATTTACTATGGTTTATTACACCTTTGGGTGTGAGTGAGAGAGAGAGAGAGAGAGAAAGAGAGATAGAGAGAAACAGAGAGATAGAGAGAGACAGAGACCCCCCCCCCCTAATACAATAGTAACTGGCTTCGATCAGTAATCAACTTACAATTTCATTTCCTGGCTTAACAAGTTTCAACAGTTTTTCTCTTTATCTTGTAAATATGATTTTCGTGAGAACAAAGGTTAATTTCTCTATGCAATTTTTTTCCGGTATCAACCATGGACTGTACATTACAAGGAGTCATTGTTTTAGTTCATTTTAAGAGGCAATGCAAATTTTGTTACTTTTATGAATAATAATTATCATCACACTATTACGGATTTTCAGTCGAATGAAAAAAACTTAGTTCCAATACCTTGAATAAGAAAAACTTATTTACATTAAAATAAGGACATTCAGTTACATTATTTTCCCGAATTACCATTTATATTAACTTCTCAGCTTCCTAAATTTGTGTAGGGTCTCTAAAAAAAATATTAAAATAACATTACGGTGAGAATTTCATGTAGATGAGATGTGTTCCATGACGTTTCCTCGTGGCTTCTAAATGAAGACATTGTGTTAAGATACGTTAATAATCGTATACTTTTATTATGCAAATTTGTCACATGTATTTTATATTTGTTTACTCCCTTTTCGTCTGGAACATTTGAAGCTGGAATATTGGACACAGAGGAATAAATAATTATATGTTAGGGATATTTTTCATATATTAAGATGTTAGTGAAGTGTAGGGTAGGAAAGAGAACGTTTCTAAATTGTTTCATGCATCAGGTTATGTCTAGTATACATTTGTCAGTAAGTTTTTCTTTAATTGCTATCTCTGTATTGCCTTCTCTCGTTGTTTATTGGCTAATGTGTTATGGCATTACACATTTCTTGACGACCAATAAGTTTTGTCGCCTCTGTTACGTGTTATGATGAAGGATCTCGCTAAGGTTGTCTTTACCACGTTAGAGTTCAATATTTAGTGTTGAACTCTGTTTAAGTATTACAGTTACTGTAATACTATGTGTAGTGAGCGTTGTTCACTCAGTGTTATTGATTGTAGAGGTTCTAGGTACTGTCTTATTTCTTATTATTAGATAGGAACATACAGGAAAGCGTTACTGTCTTGCGAGAAGCTCTATAGTAGCTAGGAAGGTCATAGATGTAGCCTGTAAATATAATCCACATATTCCTCATTCTATATCTTGTGGGGATTTGAAAAGGTTGGGCTTCCTACATCCTGTATAAACGTGCATATCATTAGTAACCTTTCAGTTTCTATGAAATATGTGTATATCAATATATTACACACTTGTTCAATAATTGATATTTTATTTGATTCTCTTACCCCTAGGTGTTACACTTCATGAAGAATCATACAGTTGTAAGTCTGAAGTTTCACCCAGGGAGGTATTACCTTCCTACCAAGTGAGTGTGAAAGGGAAACCTGTAATTATTTTACATGATGGTAGGATTCCTGGTGCGTCTTTTCCGTGTCATAAACACGCGGGATAAATGGTATATCTTGCTACTTCCACTTACACTTAGGTCACACTGCACATGCATGTTCAGGCATATATATATACACACCCACCTGGGTTTTCTTCTATTTTTTTTAATAGTTTTTGTTCTTCTTTATTTCCTCTTATCTCCATGGGGAAGTGGATAATAATTCTTTCTCCGTAAGCCATGCGTGTCGTAAGAGGCGACTAAAATGCCGGGAACAAAGGACTAGTCACCCCTTATTCTATTTACAATTCTAAATTTAAAAACATAAACTTTCGTTTTTTTTTAGGTCACCATGCCTCAGTGGGATACGGCAGGTGTGTTAAAAAAAAAGTTTGAAGTTCCTTGCTCTTGAGCTCAGCTTCTGTTCTAGGGATGTTGTCACTAATCTTTTTAAATATAATAAAATATTTAAAGAAATTGAACGCTTTGCATTAGGGGTGAAACCACTGGTTATAGTAATATTTAAATTAACTGTACTGCACTTCAAATATTAATTTGTTTATAGTCTTCTTTATGACTTTTATAATTATTATTAGTAATAATAATAATTACATAATAGGCCTAGAAGAAATTAGTACTCTAACAATGTTTGTTTTCCTTGTTTTCCAGTGACAATGTGTTCCATCAGAATAAATAATTTCAGATATTTTTCTAGAAAAATAGTCATCTAGTACAATGAAATTATTGTTAGCCATTAAATATAAACTTGTTACTAATACCATTATTTATTTTAGATGTAAACTCTCAGAACCTGATATCCCTGTTTTTCGATATCTTGCTAAGCCCTGATGTCTGCATAATGTATGTGTTCTAAACTCGTATTCCCTGTAATGATAAATTATTATTGTTAAATTTATGGGATATGTATGGGCTCGTTAATAACACAAAGTTACTAACTGCAATTAAATTTAGTATTATTACTGTTACCTTTGTTAATGTAGAACAGTTCCTCAGTCGTCTTAAATATAATTTTTTACTTAAATTTACTTCATAATTTATATTTGTCGGCTAGATGTTGTATTTTTGTGGCTAGAAAAAGAAAAAAATATATAGTTGTTTCTTCTTAGAAGTCAATCTTCCTTAATAATGTGAACAATCTTTTCAGCAATTCCAATACAGTTGAATATCTCATCAAATTTAAGTTTTCGGAAGACTGCAGGAAATCATACTCTTTGGTTCCAACTGTTAGATATATTGGGGAAATCAACGACTTTTATACATAGAAAAAGAACTCTGAACTTCTACTGAACACATTACAAAATTATAACAAAGAAGAGACACATCATTAACAGTGTAATCCAGAGGTCTCATTTATAATCATGTGAAGTCAATCATCTATCTGTGGGGCGAAATGAACCAGTAAGCCTGTAAATATATCTTTCATAGCCTAAGTGTATAATTGTAATTAATAGAAACTTCATGTAAATGGAAGGCCTAAAATTATGAAAAAGCTTATAAGAACGTCGAAGAATACAGCATGAGTGTAAACTAAATTCAGCCAAGATAAATTGCAAAGAACAGAGACGTATTTATTATTGCCTAATATTTATATAGCCTTCATTTGGGCGTCATATTCATATATAAGATAATCACACACTGATATATCTCTTCAAATACTTAAAAGCGCTGTCCAAGTGTTAATTCACGTAACTCAGTATGTTACCTAATAAATAATTTTTGATACTCTAGTTCACTAGATAATGGAATATTACTTTAATGTATTTGCTTTCTACTGTGGGATTCAAACGTTTTTTAGTATTTCTGACGTAATTATCTATATTACATGCGAATGACACGTTTCATTATTCTAGGTGTGACTATTAAGTAATTATTATCTCTTCCTATGTGTTACAACTCTAACCAATTAAGTTTCCGTAATGCTCCATATTATTGTGTGCTTTTGTATACTGTACACAGACAAATTGTTAGTTAATTAAGCACTGGATGTATCTCTGATCAGTGTCTTGGTTTCAACATTATCTGCATTACGTTTTCATGTGATGAACTGGTATAACTCTCAAGTGTATTTATTCCTTAGGTGAGACTCTTAAAAACAAGCTGGACACATTCACTGTTATTACTGATCAGCTACCCAGGAATCCCTGGAGTAAAACGTTATTATAACAATAATAGCCATACCAATTATATTAAAAATATCGGGCATTTATACGCAATGCTAGGGAAATATGCCTAGCATTTGTGAAAAGTCGTTCTTCAAAAAATGCTGAGGCTCTTTCAAACTACGTATAATGCGGTCACGGTGCTCACGACAGGGTTTTAAGCAATTAGTTTGGGAAGCATTTGTCAATATTCTCAACTTTCCCACACGGCTTAATCCGATGTGTGGAGAAATTAAATGAATTAAGGCAACGAGAATGAGCAGGTCTAACACCCAAATTCTCTGGGCTTCAAGTTGATAATGAGTCCGACATTCTCTTCATTTACCTCAATGATCTTATTACTGATCTAGCTAAAGGTAAATCAGCTAAACAGTTAATCATTTTCTAGTGATAGGAATTAATACATATGGAAAGAAAAGACATGTATAAGCTGATAGACATTCAAAATGAAAACGTTATACCACGAATGACTTCATAATACAGATTAATATGTACGTGCCTCCCTATATCGAGGCGAGATTTTATTTATCTATTAAAGCTAAGGGTGGTTTACAAAAGTTTTAGTGCCGAGAAACACACACATACACCAGCAGCTACGACTCGACCCCTGAAACCACAACTAGGTGAGTACACACGTTCTCTCTCTCTCTCTCTCTCTCTCTCTCTCTCTCTCTCTCTGGTTTAGCCAAAAACTCACAAAAAAGGCGCGGTCCAAACTACCAAATTTACACATGGAACATACAGAAGCAACCTCTCTGATACCCAGTATTCCAAGTATTGTCAAAGGGATGCTGTACGCAGATGACATCTTGGTCATTGTATCAATAAAGCTTAGCATGCATGACATCCTGAACACCATAAATACCCAAAATCCCTCCATCAGTTTAACAAGAGAAGAGAGAAAACCATTCACCACTGCTCGATGTGCGACTCCACATGGAAGGCGAGCGAGTCCCGTTTCAAGTCTTCAGGACACCAACATTCAAAAATAACTTAATATTTTTCTATTCGCATCACGACAACGGGACAGAGAGAAGCGTGGTGGTAGGAATTTTTTTTCTAAGGGCTTTTAAGAGTTCCAGCAGGCATTACCTGGTAGGGGAAAAGATGGAGGCAAATGACGGTAAGTATCAGGTGGTGAAAAAGACACTTTGAAGAGAGGAATTCTGAGAAATTTCACCTGTAGGCAGTCTCCCTCAGTCATCAATCTGTAAACAGGCTAAAGGTCTCTTAAAATTTCATACAAATAAATGCCTATAAATGTGATCATCAGGCAAGGTCCACCTCCAGTAACTGGAGAATTGTTATGCTCATTTACCAGCAGTTTAATTATTCCCATTCCTAAATTCAGTGTTATTCGTTTGGGTTATTGTCTCTCATTGCCATAAACTGTATTATTCAATGTATTAAAACAATCTGCCATCTGTTACACTGCTTGATTCATGGATGTAGTTTGTATTTTAGGATAATGTATTTCCCCCCCACCTTCCACAGCCTCAATTCCTGCTTTGAATTCCTTAATCAACATGCTATCCGAAGTCAACTTGCCACAATGGATATATGTGGATAACTTATACGCAAAATTCAACGGCTGTCTAGCAATATGTGTTCTGTGTTGTTCCAGGGACTAAGAAGTGTAATTAAGGATTTTAAAATAAGTGAACAAAATCTTTGATATACTATATGAGTATTGATTCAGAATTAGGTATCCGTTGAGAGGGATGATTTAGTGGTTACCAGATTGTTTTTTCTTTTTCTTTCTTTCCCCAACTTTTCGATCACATTTCGCTCATATCTCTAGGACAGTACATCTGATCGGCTTCAAATTTTGAACGCTTATGCACGGTAACTAGAGCCAGATTCTACGGACAGTTGGCATCTGCATGCCAATTGACCTTATAATTTGGTCTCTTTGAAAGGTTTATATTAGATATGTGCAGTGTTTGTCTAATTTATCATTATTCATAAAGGAATTTGGATATTAGTTTCCAAATGATAACGTGTGACTGCCTCTTGTGATTCCCTTCATATCTTCAACGATTAATATTTTTGCTGCATCGCCAACTAATGCCAAATTAATCCAGTCTCGTGCCCAGAGGCCTAGTGGACTGGAGTGCACAGAGGCCTAGTGGACTGGAGTGCACAGAGGCCTAGTGGACTGGAGTGCACAGAGGCCTAGTGGACTGGAGTGCACAGAGGCCTAGTGGACTGGAGGCTAAGTAACACGGGGATATCTTCCTCGCATTGCGCAGCGATCGAAATACATCTAATTATTTTTGCACTACTAGGATGACGACAGTTCTCATAAATCATGTTCACATATCTCCATAATTATTGATGAAAATGACAGGCGGAAGAGGAGTTGCAGCAATGCATAGAGCTGGTGAACCGACATGCATATTATTGTTGGGAATGGATCTGCGTTCCTTGTTCTCCTGTCAGCGTGTTGTGGAAGAATCAGGTGATAGATACCAGGAAAATGCTATCGCTTTGTTGTCTATTAGACTGGAATGCTTCACCGGCATTTTCCTTTATTATTTCACTTCATATGATCTGAACATCTCTTGATAAATACCTCCAATATTGGTAGATTTTAAGTGGAATAAATGCACCTTCGGGAAATCTGTCTCTTATAATGGCTCCTTCATCAATTTGCTGTCCGAGTAAATAAAGTTCTCTGTTACCCGAAATAATTAGCAGAGTACTACCAAATACTTTATTCAGCTTACAGCAAAAACGATACTTAGTTCATTTTTTTATATAATTTATTCCAAGATCTTTCGTCAACAGTGGAAGTCTAGAGATGAAACCTGTTATAGATATCACTTCTGAGTTGGTCGCAGTTCGTCTAAGATCAATTAGAACAGTTAACTATTTGAATGTATTTCTGATGTGTTATCTTGAGCTTTATTATCTACAATTTATTCACAATCCTCTTCATGGTTGGCCGCCGGCCAACCATGAAGAAGATTGTGAATCAACGGTGGCATGACCGGAGGTAATTGCTCGCACCACAGGTGGCAGGAGGCTTCTCTCATGCGTATCAACGGTAGCCTGACCAGAGGTAATTGTTGATCCTCATCCTCTGCATCAGTGATGGCAGCAGCAAGCGTCTCTTTTGCGTATCAACGGTACCATGACCAGAGGCAATCATCATCAGAGACCACTTGTACCCACCATAATATTTTGTACTGGCTCTCTTTTTTTCAAGCTCTAAGCAGAAAAAAAAATCTAAATTTCTTCACTATTTATTGCCTGGAATTGTTATCCCACTATACTGGCAATGATTTTTTTACATTGCCAAGTCAGAATGAAATTTCGTTTAGTTTCAAACTCAAATTTGAGTCAGTTGTGAGTTCACTGAAATGCCAAAAATTCTACAAAAATATGTACATATCCTCTACAAGCAAGTGAGAAAAATAATTTAAAATTAGTCCTATTTACGAACTTATAAAAAAGGAAAAAATATTCACATTTATGTTTAATTGTGAAATAAAGTAGAATAATTTCCTTGCACAAAATAGACATCACTAAAATAAACGCATTTGGGCCCAACACAACTAAGGAAAAATAAATGGTGAATAAATAATACTCAATTAATGGGGCCACACTTAAAAAAATCCTATCACTGCACATATTGATCAAGCTGTTATTTACAAAAGTAATGCACTTAAGTTGACGCTATTAATAAGTGTCTCTTTTCAAATATTATATTCGCGAAGAAGCCCTAAGCCAGTAAGGGCTTACACAGTGACTGGAAGGTAATCAGGCGTGATCCAAGGAAGAGGATGGCTCCAACCTCTTACATCAAGAGCCTTTCATCGGCATCAAGGCCCTCCTATGAAATATATCCTGTTTGAAGTTTGTAAAGCTGTTAACTCCATGGAAAAAAAAAACGCTCAGGGATCACAGACAGATGCATGGACAGTGACAATATGCTGCGATATTCTTGTCAAAACACCTCCATGAAAAAGGAATTGCAGTTTGATAAGCTCAAGCGAGATCTCCAACTTAACGAGTCATTCGTCAATATTCTACGAGGCTGCTGGGTGTAACTTACTTCCCTGATAACGCATTATAAAAATATAAGCAAACGTGGAGATGGAAATACAGGAGGTTGATTTGTCTGTATATTTCGACCCCCTTCTGGGATCCTCCTCGCCATGTGTACATTGCACTTTATTAATTTAAACAAACTATACAAACAGCCTCTGAGTGTTACATAGACCATGCATCTTAGGAAGCAAATATTAACAGTGTAATGTAATTTTGGTTTCAAAATTTAGCCGTGTCAGGTGTGTGATTTTGCAGTGATTATAGCACAGTAGAAACTGTTTTGTGATTGTGTGTTGTTTTTAAGACGTGTGAGAAAATGATGGTTGTGATGACAGTGTTGACAGTGGTGACAATGGTGCTGGGAACCCTGGTTAAAGGATGAGTGTTGGCAGTGGTGACAATGGTACCATGATCCCTGGATAGTAGTGCCACAATGTTGCCAGTGGTGACAATGGTGCTGGAAGCCCGGTAGAAATTGTCAGTCCTAAAACAGAGTTGTGGCAGTGGCGTTGAGATAGTTATCACCGTGAAGGTTAGTGGCGGAGTCACTGCTGGCACCTGTGATAGTCATTATTCCCAGACCTCGCTAATCTTGATGGAATATGACCCACCAGCCACTATCAACAATAAACTGTTTTATCACCTCGTTTGTGTGAAGGAATGCATGGAGGAAGGCGTATCTCCACGCCTGGCGAGACTTGCCAACCCTTCATCAGAGATCCAATAATTTCCAAACAACTCACCAAACATGGGGTTAAGGATGAGTCTTCCAGAACTCTCTCTAGTGTTTAGATAAACCAAGGGATGTGTATGATACACACTCACCGATAGACACACATTAATCTGTTTATAAACTCTGAGAGACTTCACATCATTCGAGATATATACATCACTCAGTATATATGCACTGAGATACATATTACTCGGTGAATATACAAGGAGATTCACATAATTCAGTGTATATGACAATTGTTTGTTGTTGCATTACCATGTAAAGTAATTAAAACATGTTTTGGAGATAAATATTTGTTACTGAAGATAATATAATATCAAACTGTGAAAAACTGAAGAAGGCGATCAGATGAGCGCAGAATGAATAAGTCTACGGTGAAAGAAACTCTCGTTTAACTTACTCAGTAGTGTATCTCAACGTGTAAGGCCAGCCTGCCACCTTTAAAATAGTCATTTCTCTATCACACTACCCTAACTGATTAAACATGGCACACAATTCTGCGACACCAACATTCAAGACATATTCTCACATCGTCTGTGAGCCAGACTTTCTCACATGGTACCAACAAATTTATTTTTAGCAATACAGCAAATTCTCCTGATGGAGAGTTTTCAACACCTCGCCATCAACCACTAAGTAGAAAAAAATATTTCCTTCCAAACAAAAGTAATCTTTGTATAAAATCCAGAAGCACTCTCCAGAAATATATCCGGAAGCGTTGTCCAAAAATAAAACCAGCAACACTCGCCACAAATGAATCCGGATGCTATGTCCACGAATAAATCCATCTGCACTGTCTACAAAAGATATTAGTTTTTCTTTGCTTTTCATGGCGAACCATGTGGGTTTGGGTCATCATTCTGATGCAGTGCGGATAAGAAGAACAGTTTTATAGAAGAGATACATAAATGTTATATACCTAACACACACAAATATGCGTACGTTTTTATAGCCATATTTACGGCATTTGATGACTCAGACTAACTTCTCAGTCAAAATTAAGTTGATTACATTAATAAAGTTACACGAGAAAACGAGTGATGACATTTTTTTAAGTTAATTTTGTATATATATATATATATATATATATATATATATATATATGTCGTGCCGATTAGGTAAAACTTGCTATTTTGGCTTAAATAGCAACGCTCACCTTGCCATATAAGACAAGTGAAAATTTGTGTATGCAATAATTTCGCCAAAATCATTCTGAACACAACGAAAAAAATATATTTCATTGTGTTTGTTTATTATTAAATTAATGTTAACGTATCTAAAATATATTTAGTTGGGTTAGGCTAAATTAAATTCTGTTTGTTGTAATAAGGTTAGGTAGGTTTTCAAAGTTTCTCTTGGTACAAAATAATAAATTCTTACATTAACATAAATGAAAAAAATATATCTTTAAACGTATAAGAGAAAATTTTAGAAAGGACTTAATTTTAGATGAGTTCTTGCTAATTGACCAGTTTTACCTAATCGGCACGACATATATATATATATATATATATATATAAAATCACAAGAGCCTAACCATGAAAGAGGGAAAATTAGAAGTCCAGCAACACTGGAACACACAGTGACGGTATGAAAAGAGGTACATCGCAAGAGTTGACACAGGAGCTAGAGGAGGTTCCATAGATCGTTCCTTGGACTCCTGCACTTAGGGAGTTATACAGCTATTAAGGAACATTGCTGCACACATTCAGAGTAGTAGTTCAGAGAGGCTGTTTGATATGCACGAATAAGGTTCTAAGGGGGACTTGAACAACAGCTAAGATGTAAATTATCTACAGAGAGTGTGGAAATGTTTTTCTGAAGATTTTTAGAGGTTGTAAAGTCACATATACAGTTTTAGGAAGTATAATAGGGCATAGAAGGCCGATTATAATTAAGAGAATTTATTCTCTAAAACACCTGTGAGTACAGCTATGTGAGTACAGCTATGTGAGTACAGCTATGTGAGTACAGCTATGTGAGTACAGCTATGTGAGTACAGCTATGTGAGTACAGCTATGTGAGTACAGCTATGTGAGTACAGCTATGTGAGTACAACTATGTGAGTACAACTATGTGAGTACAACTATGAGTACAACATGTGAGTACAACTATGTGAGAATACAACTATGAGTACAACTATGTGAGTACAACTATGAGTACAACTATGTAGTACAACTATGTGAGTACAACTATGTGAGTACAACTATGAGTACAACTTGAGTACAACTATGTGAGTACAACTATGTGAGTACAACTATGTGAGTACAACTATGTGAGTACAACTATGTGAGTACAACTATGTGAGTACAACTATGTGAGTACAACTATGTGAGTACAACTATGTGAGTACAACTATGTGAGTACAACTATGTGAGTACAACTATGTGAGCACAACTATGTGAGTACAACTATGTGAGCATAACTAGGCAAGTACAACTAGGTTAGTACAGAGGACCAGCAGAGAGCACCGCCTGCCCAACAAACAACGCAATATAGCACTGACCAGGTTTCACTAGTGTGTCAGAGCAAATGTTGGCGCTGCACAAACACCCGAGCCAGCCAACTCAAAGGCAATGTTGATTATTTGTATTTTCTCCTCTCTTGTACATGTTTACAATCTGTTGTTGTTGTTGTAACCAGATTTATCTTCACGAAACAGAGTTAAATAATGATAACCTTCATTAAAGAAATTTCTAACGATTTATATGTAGTTTAGGAAATTAGTGATGTGGGTTCTGACGAGGGTGACGTAATATAAAGGCTTCAAAATATTTACTCATATAATAAATATTAATTGCTACCATTGGTTATTAAATGGTCCTTTAAAACAGTGAAGCATCTGTTATATACACCTCAGTTCTCTTCTATACATATATTAGCTCGCTAAAGTAATAGTCCCAAGACCTACTGTATATTACCTCGCTACAGTAACACTCCCAAGACCAACTATATATAACCTCATCACAGTAACAGCCCCAGGACCTACTAAGCAAGGAGTGCTATATTTATGTTACTATTCAGTACATAAATAAGAGCATTCACTCGTTCTGTCACTTTATATTGAAGCTAGTGAGACCCACACACTTAAAATACTCTTCAGAAAGAAACTTAAACGAACACTAATATGCTATGCATATACTACTGGAAGATATAATATCCATTGATCATTGATTTAGGCTTATTACTGTTCAAATCAGAAATTTATGTTTACGCCCCAACAAACACCGCCAGTTTTACGTGCTAAAAATTAAACTTTTTCTTAAAATTAATTAAGTCTCGATTGACTAAATTCTTGTTAGACTAATAAGTTTTTTTATGTAGCCATTTTAGGTCCATTTTCCTTGGTTTTCAAATGAAATATCAAAATTCAAGGATGAAAGAGGTGAATGACTCTTAAGGGAATCGTGTAATAATGTTGGTAGAATTACCGACAATATGTTAGATAAAACTAACGTAACATTGTATTGTAGCAACGTTTGCTCTCCACGAGCTTAGTGGAGCCGTTACGAACAATAAAGGAATACAGAGGATATGTATATTCAACAATGTGAAGTGAAAAATCATATACACAAAATGCTTTAAATCATCATCAATCGGTATTTCATGTGACTCACAAGTCTAGGCAATAATTTAATCGACCTGAAACTTAATTTTAAGAAAAAGTCGGATGTTTGTTGTGACCCTGGCTGGCGGTGACCAGCAGGAGGAGGAACTGCCAGAGTTGCCTGACTCGAGGAAGATAGCTTTCTATACTAGAGTCAGAGAAGGTGCAGCCGTTGAAGTCACATCATAGATGGGCGGGATCTGCTAGTGGAGGTAGCAAGTAGACTGAGAGAGATATCCTCTGTATCAGACAAATATCATTAAAATAATGCTATCAAGATGAGTAAATACACATGCATGCAACAACTGGCAACCACTGTGGAATCGTATGAGTTCTGCATCAATTCCTACGCGTCTATTTCCTCACTGAAATCTTTCGCTAAATCTTCCATACAAGACTGCAGGGGAAGTAGCAGTAATACTACGATACCAAGCACATCTATTCCAAAGATAATTATCATATTTCTCGTCTCTCTGTTAATGTCTCCGATATTGGTATGTACTGTGATGTATGGATGTTATATACATTACACAGTGAATGTTGTGGTACACTAAACAGTTGCAGAGATAAACTGCTGAGTGAGAGTCATTAGCACTATAAAAATACTATAATGAAATACATATAAAAGTGTAAAAAATAATAATTCTAATAAGTGACAATATATATATATATATATATATATATATATATATATATATATATATATATATATATATATATATATATATATATATATATGCACCGGAAAGGTGCATGTCTCAGTGAAGATATGCTGAGAGTTTAATTTAAACACTGTGAAGACTGAGACACATGTGCAACATCTGGGTATCTTTATTGTAGACGTTTCGCCCTCCAGTGGCTTTATCAACACAGATTCTAGGATAAAGCCACTGGATGGCAAAACGTCTACAATAAAGATACCCTGATGTTGCACATGTGTCTCAGTTTTAATCTTGTGGGTAATGTATACCATTATTGTACAATTTAAACTCTATTTCGAAGATTAAAGTATTGTTGATTGGTGAAACAGTCACATACAGCCTTAATAATTATTTTATTTTAATATTCTCATTACTACTACATTTTCGTCATCATTATTATTACACATTTGTTTACAGTGTAAACTGAATCTTTAATATATGTTTTTTTTGGCTTTAGCTATATTTTTTTTTTAATTATTAGTATTACTAAGGTTGTATTCAATATTTGTAGCGTTGCGTATTATGTTATAAGAATCATTGTTGATTTTACTTAATACAATCACAGTCTTCTGGAGCTCAAACCACTCACTCCTCAAATGATTTGTTTGTAAAGAAACGATTTTCGCTCTGGAGTTTTGAGAATCTCTGATCGCGGGTTTGAACCCCACCTGTGGTATGGTTTGCAATCGTGTCATTACGATTTCGTGAGTCATTCTTGGTCTTTGTTTTCCACAAAGATCAAGAAGCATTTTCTCGGTAAGATTTTAGTTTGCGTCATAATAAAGACTTAGTTTTTAAATACGTTTTAAAAATTGAGAAATAATTTAGAAGTTTTTCATAAATGAAAAGTTATGTTCAGTTAATATGATCTGCATGATGGTTTGTCTGGCTGTTCTTCGCCTAGAAATTATGAGTAGTAGAGAAAGTCCCTCAGCTCCTCATCAAAGGATGCCGCCTTTTCACACCTAGGTGTGAATTTTCACACCTATGTGATAATGACCCTTCCGGTCCAGCGTCGCCCCGACCCACCCCGCCCAGCCCCGTGTCTCACCGCCCCCCGAGCCGTCCCACGCCGCCCACACTGCCCCCACGCACCCTTCTGCTGCGCCCCCCAAAAACATGGAAAATTGTTTTGATTTGACCTGGAGAAAATATAATGTAATTGTTATTATTGAAAGAGTGGAAAAATAAATGGTGAAAAATGCGTATTAGTATTTGCCAGGCTTGATTTAACTTGTTGTACTCACATGTTTTAACATGTTGACCTGTGTGTTTCCTTGGTGGTCAGGTGGGCTGTGACGTCACTTCCTCTCATGATTCAATTTGTACTCCCGTAGGGGGTTACGCTATACATGTCCACCATTTTTTAATGCTTACTTCTGACCCTCATAGTGAGGGGAACTCAAATCTTGATCAAAGGAGATGGAGTTCTCCCCCCCCCCTCCTAATTTTGTTTTGTATTACCCATAGGGGGTAAAATAAAAATCTTTTTTGTTTGTATTACCCATAGGGGGAAGCCCAAAACTTGATCCAAGGAAGTGGAGACTATGGTGAAATCCCTGTAAAATTTTGGAAAAGTTGGCAACATTTCTGGAAAAAAAGTAAAAAAAAAGATGGCAACATTCTGGAAAAGTGGGTAAAACTCAAAAATTCGAAAAAAATTCGTGTCATTCTCGAAAAATCCTCCCCCCCCCCAAAAAAAAAAAAAATCGAAAATCTTTTTGTTTGTATTATCAATAGCGAGAAAAAAGGGGGTACCCGTAGGAAGCAGTGAAAATGTACCTCTGATCCCCCAATAGAAGGACCTACATAGAGTGATCCCATAGGGATGCCTTCAAAAAAAATGAAATTCGAAAAAAATCGGAGTGGGGGCGATCCGGGGGGCGCAGCAGAAGGGGGCGCGTGGGCGGTGCGGGAGGGCTCGTGGGCGGCGCGTGGCGGGGCGACGCCGGACTGGAAGGATCATTATCACATAGATGTGAAAATTCACACCGAGGTGTGAAAAGGCGGCATCCTTTGACGAGGAGCTGAGGGACTTTCTCTACTACTATTATCTTTAATTATACATTACGTCGTATATATTATGAATAAAGTAAACATAAATCAATGTTTCACAACATTGATGGTTTTAACATACATTACAGTATACCATAACATAGCGTAGTATCGGAAACATCAACAAAGGGACGTAGTGGCCAGGCTGCTGTAGCGACCAACAAAATTGTTTTGTGTGGGAGAGTGCACATAGGCTCATGAGAATGTGGATACATGTCAGTGTGTATGTGGGTTCGTGACATGGAGTTTGGTGTGAAATGTGTGTACGTTTGTAAAATATATAAGGAAAAGATTAGCACTTGGACACTCGTCTAAACACACACACACAAATTGACAAATTCGCTTATACGGCCAGAAAACTAGAAAGTGTTCATTTACGTACATTCATAACGTGACTTAGAGTTTAAAGTTTTTATTGACTAGCCTCTCATCCGTGAGTGAGTTGGGTGCTATGCTGATCTCGTCTAGCTGACCTATGGTCGTGGCTGTCTTCGTGAGTGTACTTAGTGGACGCTGTTTTCTGTGTCACCTCCAGTAATTCCACCCACCTGGACAGTCTCTACCGTAGACCAGCTAGACAAGACTAACCATACCACGGGTGGGGTTCGAACCCGCGGTCAGAGAGTCCAACAAGGTCACTGGGGGTGGGGGAAACTGCCTACTTCACGTAAGTGAGGAAAGGAAGACATCCGAGAGCGAACGGATGGATTCCTGGATACATTAACCTGGGGAAGACAAGTCATGTTGAGGCAGAACTTGGGAAATCGAGGAAGGGAAAACATGTGGGGGTGAACGGATGGATTCTTGGACTCTTGAACCCGGAGAAGAATGGAGGCTGGAAGTCAGAAGTGAGGTTACTGAGAAAGGCGAGGCTGACCTTAGGGAACTGAGGAAGGGGAGACATCCGGGGGCCCACAGATGGATTCCTGGACACATGAACCTTAGAAAGGCGAGAATACTGGTTGACAGACTTTGGGGAAGGGATAATATCTGAGAGGACACAGATAGACTTCCTGGACACATGGACCTGGGAAAAGTATCAAAAATAAGAAAATGCTAAAAAGTCAAATGTTCCTCTAAGACTTTGAAAGGTTGAAACCGATCAGGACAAACATTCTCCAGATATCGTAGAGAATTTAAGAATTACAGGTTCTTTAACTATGGAAGTGAGTGGGTGGACCTTAAAGACGAACCACTGGCCTCCACGTGACAGGGGCTGGTAACTCAGAGATAACTCTGTGTATATATATATATATTTTATCTATTGCAGTTTGTCTCAACTCATTGACAATCGCATTCACTAACACTGACAAATCCCTCCCCTCCCCCTTCTCCATCTTCCCGCAAACAATAAAATGCACGACTCTTACTCTAGGGATCATTTATGTGCCTATATAAGAGTAGTCAACGTTAAATAGGTGAATGTTATTATTTATGTGTTGAATAATAGCATAAAAGTAGCTACAATATGATATTATTAATTTTAAATTATATATTATGCAAATTAACAGTATTCTGTGAGACATTATGTAGATCTCGTCCATCAAAATTATACTTAGGATGACTGAAGTATGATTATTACTGATCTGTTTTCAGTCATAATACTTCCCTTGCAATATATTCAGTCACCTTCTCAAATACGTTTTATGATTGTATAATACTGGATATAGTATCCGAACGGCAATTCATGTGTGCATTCATAAGTCTATTTCTATACGGATACACAGAAACTACAAAATCAGTCATCATTGTCGTTACAAACTGCACTAATTCACTTATAAAAATACCCTTTACTCTGTTTACTACTGAGTTGCTTGATTTTATTTCTACCCAGGAGATTGTCCAGGAACTTTTTTCCGCAACTGTACCTCCTTATGGTAATCTGGTTTAATTAAATATGTAAAGGCTTTCACGCAAGACCTTTGAAAACACCCAGCAATGACTGCATTAAATGATATTGAATAAAATATTAATATTTTATGTTTTTCATTAAATGCTAATTTTATTACTGTTAAACAGTAAAATTAGTTCAAGGAAACGTCGTGTCCATTTAATTACAACACCAATGAAATGAAAAACTTTATATATATATATATATATATATATATATATATATATATATATATATATATATATATATATATATATATATCACACGCCTCTTCGCTGGTCGTTGCTAGGTACACTCCCTGCTCCATGAGCTTTATCGTACCTCTTCTTGTGTATGTGTATCAACACGCACAGTGGTGTGGGGTGATTCACTGTGATATCTCCTCACTCTCACACTCAGTAATTTATCACATTTGTTAAAGAACTTCTCTTGCTTCGTGGGAGACTAAGTTAATTATGCAAAAAATAATTGGCAACAGAGACGCCTGACGCGTGCTCCCGCTAATTACTGATTTAATTATTTGTTGGTAAGTTTGCTATTTTTTTCCAAAGATAATTTCTTTTTTTGCTTTTGTTTATATAATTAGTAGGAAGGATAATAAAGTTAATGCTGATTTTAATTCCAAGTTATTTTTTTTTATTTCTCGTATAAAGACTCAAAAGTTTAGACATGTTGGTGATGAATTTAATATTGATTGTTTTTCGTATACTTTTCAAAGCAGGCGAAGTTGCAGACTTAGAGAATGTACAGAGAACTTTCACGGCTTAATGTGTTTTTAAACTAATGGAACAGATTCCAATTAATGAATTTAATATTTGTTTATTTAGAAGTATAAATAATAGAAGTCCTTAGGTTGTTCTTCAACTCTATATATCTTTGGTTAGGCCTCATTTAGATTATGCTGCACAGTTTTGGTCACCGTATTACAGAATGGATATAAATGCACTGGAAAACGTAGAAAGGAGGAAGACGAAGTTGATCCCATGTATCAGAAATCAAATCTTCCCTATGAGGATAGACTGAGGGCCCTGAATCTGTACTCTCTAGAAAGGCGTAGAATTAGGAGGGATATGATTGAGGTGTATAAATGGAAAACAGGAATTAACAAAGGGGATGTAAATAGCGTGCTAAAAATATCTAGCATAGACAATACGCGTAGCAATGGTTTTAAGTTGGAAAAATTCAGATTCAGGAAGCATATAGGAAAACACTGGTTTGGTAATAGAGTTGTGGAGGAGTGGAACAAACTCCCGAGTACTGTCATAGAAGCTAAGACGTTGTGTAGTTTTAAAAATAGGTTGGATAAATACATGAGTGGGTGTGGGTGGGTGTGATTTGGACCTGACTAGCTTGTGCTACTAGGTCAGATGCCGTGCTCCTCCCTTAACTGAATGTGACTGACCTGACTAAGTTAAGGTGGGAGAAATGGACCTGCCTCGCATGGGCCAGTAGGCCTTTTGCAGTGTTCCTTCTTTCTTATATTCTTATGTTCTTAGTGTGTAAATCTCCTTTTAATGAAAAATCTGTTTTCTTTGAGAATAACCGTTCTAAGTTACGTCTTACTGAGTCTTTCTTTACTGAGAATGTTTGGCTGGGATTTCCTAACCTATAATTTCCTAATCTGGGATTTCCTACCTTGGGATTTCCTAACTTGGAATCTCCTAATTTGGAATTTCCTAACTAGGAATCTCCAAATTTTGGGATTTTCTTATTCGGGATCTCCCGATTTGAGATCTGATAAGGGATCTTCTGATATGGGATATCCTAATTACTAATTTGTTTTTTCATGCATGTTTTTAGGCACAGTTTGTCTTTCATTTAGTTACAAATTTATTTTTCATATATGCAATAAAATCACAGTAAAAAGGCAACATCACTTTAAGTAAAATAACCACTGTGAAAAAATAGTGAATTCCCAAGCACATTTGTGACTTCTCACATTGCTGATGTGAGTAATGACGAAGCGCTTGGAAATTCACTATTTTTTCTAAGTGGTTATTAATAATTTAGTGACTAGAATAGACATATATTTTTTTGTGCTGAAGTCTTCGTCTTCACAATTGGTAAGACCATTAATGACTTGCTGGTCACACGTGTTTGCTTGTTTGTATGTTCTTGTTATTTTGTTTGTGTCTGCTTCCCTGCTTTATCCACTATACAGTAATCAGAGATATGACTGTCTGCGGCCAGAAACGTTGATAGTATGAGAGTCATCAAGACCATGTCATTGTGTCCTTACCTCTTGCCTAAGCTCCAGTAGAGAGGGACTCTTACTGCCTCACCTGAGTTAGGTAACCGGTTTGCCACCGAAACCCTAACATAAACATCCTCAGAGCGGAAAAAAGGAGCAGTTAAATGGCATCCCCTCCTTTAACTTGCCCAGCGGGCAGAATAGAATGAGGATAAGCATCACAGGGAGAGAGGCGCAACGTTTCCAAGACCATGGAAAAGTGTCTGAACCCATAACATTGTGTCCAGTCCCATGGGAACGTGTTAAGCCCATTGTAATGTATCATTACCGATGACAATGTGCTCAACTCCACCACAAGCTCATGTTAATGTGTCAGAACCTGTGGAAATGTGTTCAAACTGCCGTGTGTCGAGTCCCATGGCACCATTGTGTATCAAACTTATTGCAGTATGTCTCCACCTCCCTCCCATAGTAACATACTCAATCGTATTAAAACCCGCCAAAGTGTTTGGAAATGTGTCCAGGCCATGGAAATGTGCGTCAGCCCTTTGCAACGTGTCCAAACCAGTGGAAATGTGCTTAAATAAATTTGCTTTAATATAAACTGCATTGTTTTTATTTATGATTTGCATTCATGAAGAGCCAGTGAAACGTACGCCAACATTCCTCCAACAATGCATTCACTCTACAGCCGACAGTAACAGTGCTTCACTTCTATGTTTACCCTACAGTGCGCTCCAGGTGACACTAACAGGGCTTTGACTGTATGTTTACCGTACAGTACGCTCCAGGCGACGACAGCAACAGTGCTCTCACGGTATATTTACCGGACAGTTCTGCAGACAACAGCAACAAAGCCGACTGAGATCTGCATATTCATGAATCTTGGCCCCCAAGAAACATAAGCTGAGATATAGTATTATTGGGAGCCAAGTGGAACTCTCTCTCTACTCTAGGGATCTCTCAGGGAGAGCTCTCTACAGCAGGGGTCTCTCAGGGAGAGCTCTCTACAGCAGGGGTCTCTCAGGGAGAGCTCACTACAGCAGGGGTCTCTCAGGGAGAGCTCTCTACAGCAGGGGTCTCTCAGGGAGAGCTCTCTACAGCAGGGGTCTCTCAGGGAGAGCTCTCTACAGCAGGGGTCTCTCAGGGAGAGCTCTCTACAGCAGGGGTCTCTCAGGGAGAGCTCTCTACAGCAGGGGTCTCTCAGGGAGAGCTCTCTACAGCAGGGGTCTCTCAGGAGAGCTCTCTACAGCAGGGGTCTCTCAGGGAGAGCTCTATACAGCAGGGGTCTCTCAGGGAGAGCTCTCTACAGCAGGGATCTCTCAGAAAGAACTCTCTACAGCAGGGATCTCTCAGAAAGAGCTCTCTACAGTAGGGACCTCTAGGGAGAGCTCTCTACAGTAGGGATCGGTAGGGAGAGCTCTCTACAGTACGGATCTCTAGGGAGAGTTCAGTACAGTAGGGATATCTCAGGGAAAGCTCTCTATAGTAGGAATCTCTCAGGGAGAGCTCTCTATAGTAGGGTTCTCTCAGGTAGAGCTCTCTACAGTAGGGATATCTCAGGGAGAGCTCTTTACAGTAGGGATCTCTCAGGAAAAACTCTCTACAGCAAGGATTTCTCATGAAAAACTCTCTACAGCAAGGATTTCTCATGAAAAACTCTCTACAGCAAGGATTTCTCATGAAAAACTCTCTACAGCAAGGATCTCTCAGGAAAAACTCTCTACAGCAGGGATCTCTCAAGCGAGAGCTCTGTACAGCCGGGGGCTCTCAAGAAGTGCTTTCTACAGTAGGGATATTTCAGAGAGAGCTCTTTACTGCAGTAGGGTACACAGCAGGGGTCTCTACAAAAGAGGTCTCAAGGCAGAAACCTCTTGCCTCTACAGTGATGGTCTCTACAATGATGGTCTCTACAGTGAAAATTCACTACAGACGTCTCTACGGTAAAAATCTCAACAGTGGATGCCTCTGCAGTGGAGGTCTCTAGAGTAAAAAATCTCTACAGTAGAGACCTCTATAGTAGAGGTCTTCACGGTAGAGATCTCTACAGTGGAAGTTCCTACAGCGGACGACTCAGAAGATGAGGTCTCCACAAGTCAGGTCTCTACAGCTGCGGTTCTCTGCAGGGGAGGTTTCTACAGCAGTGGGCCTTAAAGTTGGATGTGTCTGTATCAGAGGTCTCTTAAATGGAGAGATATCATCAGAAGAGGTCACGGAAGTGGAGGTCTTTGCAACAAAGGCCTTACAGCGGGTCTTTCTAAACTGGAGGTCTTTAAAAGAGGTCTCCACAAAGAGGTCTTTGAAATAGAGGTCTTTCAAATAGAGGTCTCCACAAAGAGGTCTTTCAAATAGAGGTCTCCACAAAGAAGTCTTTCAAATAGAGGTCTCCACAAAGAGGTCTTTCAAATAGAGGTCTCCACAAAGAGGTCTTTCAAATAGAGGTCTCCACAAAGAGGTCTTTCAAATATAGGTCTCCACAAAGAGGTCTTTCAAATAGAGGTCTCCACAAAGAGGTCTTTCAAATAGAGGTCTCCACAAAGAGGTCTTTCAAATAGAGGTCTCCACAAAGAGGTCTTTCAAATAGAGGTCTCCACAAAGAGGTCTTTCAAATAGAGGTCTCCACAAAGAGGTCTTTCAAATAGAGGTCTCCACAAAGAGGTCTTTCAAATAGAGGTCTCCACAAAGAGGTCTTTCAAATAGAGGTCTCCACAAAGAGGTCTTTCAAATAGAGGTCTCCACAAAGAGGTCTTTCAAATAGAGGTCTCCACAAAGAGGTCTTTCAAATAGAGGTCTCCACAAAGAGGTCTTTCAAATAGAGGTCTCCACAAAGAGGTCTTTCAAATAGAGGTCTCCACAAAGAGGTCTTTCAAATAGAGGTCTCCACAAAGAGGTCTTTCAAATAGAGGTCTCCACAAAGAGGTCTTTCAAATAGAGGTCTCCACAAAGAGGTCTTTCAAATAGAGGTCTCCACAAAGAGGTCTTTCAAATAGAGGTCTCCACAAAGAGGTCTTTCAAATAGAGGTCTCCACAAAGAGGTCTTTCAAATAGAGGTCTCCACAAAGAGGTCTTTCAAATAGAGGTCTCCACAAAGAGGTCTTTCAAATAGAGGTCTCCACAAAGAGGTCTTTCAAATAGAGGTCTCCACAAAGAGGTCTTTCAAATAGAGGTCTCCACAAAGAGGTCTTTCAAATAGAGGTCTCCACAAAGAGGTCTTTCAAATAGAGGTCTCCACAAAGAGGTCTTTCAAATAGAGGTCTCCACAAAGAGGTCTTTCAAATAGAGGTCTCCACAAAGAGGTCTTTCAAATAGAGGTCTCCACAAAGAGGTCTTTCAAATAGAGGTCTCCACAAAGAGGTCTTTCAAATAGAGGTCTCCACAAAGAGGTCTTTCAAATAGAGGTCTCCACAAAGAGGTCTTTCAAATAGAGGTCTCCACAAAGAGGTCTTTCAAATAGAGTCTCCACAAAGAGGTCTTTCAAAGAGGTCTCCACAAAGAGGTCTTTCAAATAGAGGTCTCCACAAAGAGGTCTTTCAAATAGAGGTCTCCACAAAGAGGTCTTTCAAATAGAGGTCTCCACAAAGAGGTCTTTCAAATAGAGGTCTCCACAAAGAGGTCTTTCAAATAGAGGTCTCCACAAAGAGGTCTTTCAAATAGAGGTCTCCACAAAGAGGTCTTTCAAATAGAGGTCTCCACAAAGAGGTCTTTCAAATAGAGGTCTCCACAAAGAGGTCTTTCAAATAGAGGTCTCCACAAAGAGGTCTTTCAAATAGAGGTCTCCACAAAGAGGTCTTTCAAATAGAGGTCTCCACAAAGAGGTCTTTCAAATAGAGGTCTCCACAAAGAGGTCTTTCAAATAGAGGTCTCCACAAAGAGGTCTTTCAAATAGAGGTCTCCACAAAGAGGTCTTTCAAATAGAGGTCTCCACAAAGAGGTCTTTCAAATAGAGGTCTCCACAAAGAGGTCTTTCAAATAGAGGTCTCCACAAAGAGGTCTTTCAAATAGAGGTCTCCACAAAGAGGTCTTTCAAATAGAGGTCTCCACAAAGAGGTCTTTCAAATAGAGGTCTCCACAAAGAGGTCTTTCAAATAGAGGTCTCCACAAAGAGGTCTTTCAAATAGAGGTCTCCACAAAGAGGTCTTTCAAATAGAGGTCTCCACAAAGAGGTCTTTCAAATAGAGGTCTCCACAAAGAGGTCTTTCAAATAGAGGTCTCCACAAAGAGGTCTTTCAAATAGAGGTCTCCACAAAGAGGTCTTTCAAATAGAGGTCTCCACAAAGAGGTCTTTCAAATAGAGGTCTCCACAAAGAGGTCTTTCAAATAGAGGTCTCCACAAAGAGGTCTTTCAAATAGAGGTCTCCACAAAGAGGTCTTTCAAATAGAGGTCTCCACAAAGAGGTCTTTCAAATAGAGGTCTCCACAAAGAGGTCTTTCAAATAGAGGTCTCCACAAAGAGGTCTTTCAAATAGAGGTCTCCACAAAGAGGTCTTTCAAATAGAGGTCTCCACAAAGAGGTCTTTCAAATAGAGGTCTCCACAAAGAGGTCTTTCAAATAGAGGTCTCCACAAAGAGGTCTTTCAAATAGAGGTCTCCACAAAGAGGTCTTTCAAATAGAGGTCTCCACAAAGAGGTCTTTCAAATAGAGGTCTCCACAAAGAGGTCTTTCAAATAGAGGTCTCCACAAAGAGGTCTTTCAAATAGAGGTCTCCACAAAGAGGTCTTTCAAATAGAGGTCTCCACAAAGAGGTCTTTCAAATAGAGGTCTCCACAAAGAGGTCTTTCAAATAGAGGTCTCCACAAAGAGGTCTTTCAAATAGAGGTCTCCACAAAGAGGTCTTTCAAATAGAGGTCTCCACAAAGAGGTCTTTCAAATAGAGGTCTCCACAAAGAGGTCTTTCAAATAGAGGTCTCCACAAAGAGGTCTTTCAAATAGAGGTCTCCACAAAGAGGTCTTTCAAATAGAGGTCTCCACAAAGAGGTCTTTCAAATAGAGGTCTCCACAAAGAGGTCTTTCAAATAGAGGTCTCCACAAAGAGGTCTTTCAAATAGAGGTCTCCACAAAGAGGTCTTTCAAATAGAGGTCTCCACAAAGAGGTCTTTCAAATAGAGGTCTCCACAAAGAGGTCTTTCAAATAGAGGTCTCCACAAAGAGGTCTCCAGTCTCAAATAGAGGTCTCCACAAAGAGGTCTTTCAAATAGAGGTCTCCACAAAGAGGTCTTTCAAATAGAGGTCTCCACAAAGAGGTCTTTCAAATAGAGGTCTCCACAAAGAGGTCTTTCAAATAGAGGTCTCCACAAAGAGGTCTTTCAAATAGAGGTCTCCACAAAGAGGTCTTTCAAATAGAGGTCTCCACAAAGAGGTCTTTCAAATAGAGGTCTCCACAAAGAGGTCTTTCAAATAGAGGTCTCCACAAAGAGGTCTTTCAAATAGAGGTCTCCACAAAGAGGTCTTTCAAATAGAGGTCTCCACAAAGAGGTCTTTCAAATAGAGGTCTCCACAAAGAGGTCTTTAAAAAGGTCTCTACAGCAGAGAAAACTTAGCAGATTTACCAACAAAAATAACAGAACATTATGTGAGAAATTGTGCATATCTCTGATGGTCATTACTTGGTAATAGACTTTCACCTTTAGCAAACACACACGGAGTTAATAAATATAATGTTGAGCCTTTTTAATGTATATTTAATGTAATTATTTCACTGCCGCTCAACCAAAGATTTTTAATCTAGCCCTGGCTTACAGTGCACCCGATACACACACACACACACACACACGCGCGCGCGCACGTGCATGAAAATTGGGGATGGATAGAAACAGAGTACGCTCTTAGAGATGGGAAACTGCAAATATCACTAAATGAGAATGATCTCGAAGTGAACATTACGCCCAACATATCGCCAGATGTGCATATATATCGCATAACATCTACAATATATCTGTCTTCAGAAACCTTAGAAATTATTACGTGACGTGGGAAAAATAATAAATCCATGGAACCTATGGACGGAATCCTAACCACTGAGTGAACCCTCAACTAAAATCTTCGATTTATCGATAAATACAAAACGAATTATTGCACTGGTTGCTTAAACCATTGCTATGTATCCTGTTACCGTTGAGGAGAAATTTTTGACAAGGCGACCAATACCTGATCAGGAACGATGGGTCGATGTTTGTATATACCAGAGTGAGTTCTAAGATAGAAACTACTGAAATTCTAAGAAACCACTGAAGCTCTTAGAAATTTATTTATAAAATAGAAACTGAAATTCTAAGATAGGAACTACTGAAGTTCTAAGATAGGAACTACTGAAGTTCTAAGATAGGAACTGCTAAAGTTCTAAGATAGGAACTGCTAAAGTTCTAAAATAGGAACTGCTAAAGTTCTAAAATAGGAACTGCTAAAGTTCTAAAATAGGAACTGCTAAAGTTCTAAAATAGGAACTAAAGTTCCAAAATAGGAACTAGTGAAGTTCTAAGAGTTACCAACATAAAACTGAGAAAGGAATACCTGGTTTTTCTCTCTATAATTTTCAGACTTGGATCTAAAATTAATTGAAATTTTGCATAAATTAAACGTTGAAGGCACAGTGCTGACAAATATGCGTCAGATGGCACAGTGCTGACAAATATGCGTCAGATGGCAGAGTGCTGACAAATATGCGTCAGATGGCAGAGTGCTGACAAATATGCGTCACATGGCAGAGTGCTGACAAATATGCGTCAGATGGCAGAGTGCTGACAAATATGCGTCAGATGGCAGAGTGCTGACAAATATGCGTCAGATGGCAGAGTGCTGACAAATATGCGTCAGATGGCAGAGTGCTGACAAATATGCGTCAGATGGCAGAGTGCTGACAAATATGCGTCAGATGGCAGGGTGCTGACAAATATGCGTCAGATGGCAGGGTGCTGACAAATATGCGTCAGATGGCAGGGTGCTGACAAATATGCGTCAGATGGCAGGGTGCTGACAAATATGCGTCAGATGGCAGGGTGCTGACAAATATGCGTCAGATGGCAGGGTGCTGACAAATATGCGTCAGATGGCAGGGTGCTGACAGATATGCGTCAGATGGCAGGGTGCTGACAGATATGCGTCAGATGGCAGGGTGCTGACAGATATGCGTCAGATGGCAGGGTGCTGACAGATATGCGTCAGATGGCAGGGTGCTGACAGATATGCGTCAGATGGCAGGGTGCTGACAGATATGCGTCAGATGGCAGGGTGCTGACAGATATGCGTCAGATGGCAGGGTGCTGACAGATATGCGTCAGATGGCAGGGTGCTGACAGATATGCGTCAGATGGCAGGGTGCTGACAGATATGCGTCGATGGCAGGTGCTGACAGATATGCGTCAGATGGCAGGGTGCTGACAGATATGCGTCAGATGGCAGGTGCTGACAGATATGCGTCGATGGCAGGGTGCTGACAGATATGCGTCAGATGGCAGGGTGCTGACAGATATGCGTCAGATGGCAGGGAGTGCGACAGAAAATGCGTCAGATGGCAGGGTGCTGACAGGCGTAATGCAGGTACAGATGCGCAGATGGGGGTGCTGACAGAAGTATGCGCTCAACGATGGCAGGGTGCTGACAGATAGCGTCAGATGGCAGGGTGCTGACAGATATGCGTCGATGGCAGGGTGCTGACAGATATGCGTCGATGGCAGGTGCTGACAGATATGCGTCAGATGGCAGGGTGCTGACAGATAGCGTCAGATGGCAGGGTGCTGACAGATATGCGTCAGATGGCAGGTGCTGACAGATATGTCAGATGATGGACAGTAGGTGGTGCTGACAATATGTCAGATGCAGGTGCTGACAATATCGTCGATGGCAGGTGCTACAGATATGCGTCAGATGGCGAGGGTGCTGACAGATATCGTCAGATGGCAGGTGCGACAGATAGCGTCAGATGGCAGGGTGCTGACAGATATGCTCAGATGGAGGGTGCTGACAGATAGTCAGATGGCAGGGTGTGACAGTATGCGTCAGATCAGGAGTGCTGACAGTGCGCAGATGGCAAGGTGCTGACAGATATGCGTCAGATGGAAGATTGTATGAAATTTTGCTCAGATGGCAGGTGTGACAATATCTCAGATGCAGGTGGAAGATATGCGTCAGATGGCAGGGTGCTACAGATATAGATGGCAGGGTTGACAGATATGCGTCAGATTGCAGGGTGCGAAGATATGCGGGGCAGATGCAGGTGCTGACAGATATGCGTCAGATGGCGTGTGAAAGATATGCGTCAGATGGCAGGTGCTGACAGATATGCGTCAGATGGCAGGGTGCTGACAATATGCGTCAGATGGCAGGGTGCTGACAATATGCGTCGATGGCAGGTGCTGACAGAAGCGTCGAGGCAGGGTGCTGCAAATGCGTCGAGGGGTGCTGACAGATATGCGTCAGATGGCAGGGTGCTGACAGATATGCGTCAGATGGCAGGGTGCTGACAGATATGCGTCAAGGAGGGGCTACGTATGCGTCAGAGGCAGGTGCTGACAGATATGCGTCAGATGGCAGGTGCTGACAGAATCGTCGATGGCAGGCTGACGATACAAATGCTGCAGAATGGTCAAGGAGGTGCTGACAATAGCGTCAGATGGCAGGTGCTGACAGATACGTCAGAGGCAGGGTGCTGACAGATATGCGTCGATGGCAGGGTGCTGACAGATATGCGTCGAGGCAGGGTGCTGACAGATAGCGTAAGGCAGGTCACAGATACGTCAGATGGCAGGTGCTGACAGATATGCGTCAGATGGCAGGGTGCTGACAGATATGCGTCAGACGGCAGGGTGCTGACAGATATGCGTCAGACGGCAGGGTGCTGACAGATATGCGTCAGACGGCAGGGTGCTGACAGATATGCGTCAGACGGCAGGGTGCTGACAAATAGACGCTCGACGGCAGAGTGCTGACAAATAGACGCTCGACGGCAGAGTGCTGACAAATAGACGCTCGACGGCAGAGTGCTGACAAATAGACGCTCGACGGCAGAGTGCTGACAAATAGACGCTCGACGGCAGAGTGCTGACAAATAGACGCTCGACGGCAGAGTGCTGACAAATAGACGCTCGACGGCAGAGTGCTGACAAATAGACGCTCGACGGCAGAGTGCTGACAAATAGACGCTCGACGGCAGAGTGCTGACGATTGTCAATAATACAGACACTGAGATCAAAGCCAGCATTGATAAGGAAACGTTTCGCTCAAGGAGAGTTTTATTCTGTCATGACATTATACAACTCTTCTTGAGCGAAATGTAGATTTAATGAAGTGTTTTTCTTCACACCCTTTTCATTATAAATTAGAAATATAGAGAAAAGATTTAATCTTTCGTCTTAGATAAATGAGGAAGATTATATCTTTCATCTTAGATAAAGAGGAAGATGAACTTCATATTAAAGAAGAAAGATTGAATCTTTTATCTCAGATATAGTTGGAAGATTGAATCTTTTATCTCAGATATAGATGGAAGATTGAATCTTTTATCTCAGATATAGATGGAAGATTGAATCCTTTATCTCAGATATAGATGGAAGATTGAATCCTTTATCTCAGATATAGATGGAAGATTGAATCATTTATCTCAGATATAGATGGAAGATTGAATCTTTTATCTCAGATATAGATGGAAGATTGAATCTTTTATCTCAGATATAGATGGAAGATTGAATCTTTTATCTCAGATATAGATGGAAGATTGAATCTTTTATCTCAGATATAGATGGAAGATTGAATCTTTTATCTCAGATATAGATGGAAGATTGAATCTTTTATCTCAGATATAGTTGGAAGATTGAATCTTTTATCTCAGATATAGATGGAAGATTGAATCTTTTATCTCAAATATAGATGGAAGATTGAATTTTTTATCTCGGATATAGATTGAAGATTGAATCTCTTATCTCAGATATAGTTGGAAGATTGATTTTTTTATCTCAGATATAGTTGGAAGATTGAATCTTTTATCTCAGATATAGATGGAAGATTGAATCTTTCAGTTCGTAGAAACAGTTATACATAAAAACCTCTTTTAAACGATTATGATTTTTTTTAATAAAGTTAGCCTTGGTGCTGTTCCAATAAATAAAAAATAAAAAATAATAGTTTGACAGAAGCCTAATATTTCAGCATACACGAGCCAGTTTAATATAGACAGCTGTCAGCCTTGTACCTATTGAAATTAAATCGGATATTGCCGATGGAGCTGGAAAATTTCTTTAAGCAGAAAACAGTCAATTAACTTCATTTTCCTGTTTAAAACCATTTTCTTTGGCTTCTACACCACTTTAATTTCATGTTTTGTCCTACGACATATTTGATTATCGCTTCGCTGCTACAACATGTTTGTTTCATGTTTTATGTTATACATTCGTTTCGTTTTTTTCTTTTAGGACGTTTCTTAAATATTTTTTATTATATTTACTGGGAAACGCTAAACCAGTAGGAATCACTGATTTTGACAAAAGTTATTGCCTATTAAAATAAAAAATATTTTTAGCACTAACATGACTTAAAAATATCGAACCTGTTAGGCAATTACGTCACACCTGTTTAAAAACTGTCTTACCTGTCAGTTAACCATATATTAGATGTTGCGAACTATGTCTTGCCTGTTAGTCAACCAGGTAGAGAATGGGACATCAAATGCTGGTATTTAACATTTTTGAAGGAGTGGACTGGTAAGCCAGTGGAAGGCTTCGATCATATGTCCAGAATCTCCTGTGGGGGGTCATCATATGAGTAAGGCTGCGTCGGAAACATTTGTCCTCCTTCCTAACTAATCTTGTTAGAATAAGACATTTCTGCAACTCCTGGGTGTCTTATTACGAAGGCAATTCGCCTTCCAGAGGCTTTATTAAATTCTGTGGGAACACAAACTGTAGACAGTCCCTGAGCTTTCGACTTGACAATATTGTGTACTATTATTGTAGTGAATCTTGCCAAACCTTATCTACCTAAACAGCTTTCTAACAGAAATATGTCACTAAATCACAGAACGAGTGGGACTCTAACTCATGGCAGGAAAGTCTTAAACTCACAGACCCGTATGCTCTAATAGGATTCATCCAAATAGGTATATTACTATACAAGATAGAAAAGTTAGCATGGGCCACCACTGTGACCACAAATGTAGGTTTTTATATAGAGGCAGCTGGTCCAGTGGCTAACGCAGTGGCCTGAGCGTAAAATTTTAGGGCTCGCCTATCATGGGTTCGAACCCCACCCATTCTGTGGTTTGATGACATATTTCTGTTTGAAAACTATTTATTAAGGTTTGACCAGAGTCACTACAACACAGGGACCCATTACTTTATTTTCTACTGTCAAAACTTTATAAGCTTTGTATTGATTTGTTTACAATCGTGTTATGATATCGTGTGTCGGGAACGTCACCTCTGCATAGCCCATCCTATCCGGTTTTTTTAAATGGCTAATGCTTACAATAAATATTGTTATTTTTATGAATTAAATTACTTGATTATTTATACTGTAATAAAATAACGCAACGTTTCCCTACATTAGGTTTGATTACATTTAAACTTGACTGTATGTTTGTCAATAATAAAATACCGAAAGGAAGATCAAGCCTTCAACACTTCTTCCACTGAATGTCACAGTTCAATGTATTCATGTAAACGACGTAATGCTTTAACAAGTAGAATAAAATACTTTGCATAGTAAAATTCAGCTGGTCATTCCATCTTATACAGAAAGGTTATATTATTACTTACATAGTATAAAGCTACTCATTAGCTGATTGCATTATTATATAGAGAATTATATATTGTAATATAAATCAGTATTATAACGATACAGAATATATATATATATATATATATATATATATATATATATATATATATATAATATATATATATATATATATATATATATATATATATATATATATATATATATATATATATATATATATAATATATATATATATATATATATATATATATAATATATATATATATATATATATATATATATATATATATATATATATATATATATATATATATATATATATATATATATATATATATATATATATATATAATATATATATATATATAATATATATATATAATATAATATATATATATAATATATATATATATATATATATATATATATATATATATATATATATATATATAATATATATATATATATATATATATATATATATAATATATATATATATATAATATATATATATATATATATATATATATATATATATATATAATATATATATATATATATATATATATATATATAATATATATATATAATATATATATATATATATATATATATATATATATATAATTATATATATATAATATATATATATTAAACCTAAAATTGCTATTCTACCGAAACACATTTTCTATTCCAATTATTTATAATCACGGTGCGAGAACCACCTTCAAGCACTTCGGAGGGTTGGATCTTCGTACTACATATAAAGAATAAGATAAATGAAGCGTTAACCCAGTTCCTACAAACAAAAAACTGGTCACTATCTATACCCGAAGAATATAACATAATATCCAAAAATCTCAGCCGAAGCTGGAGTAACACTAGGACAAAGATTCTAGTCAACAGACATCAACACGTACAATCATCGAGAGGAGAAAGAATCTCTACGTCAGTCGCACGTATCTCTACGTCAGTCGCATGTATCCTAAAAAAAAAAAAAGACAATTTTCCATCCACTCTGAATGTTACATTTCTCCCCAAGTTTGATCTTATCCACAAATTTTACTGTCAGGGTTAAGCTATACCTGAGGGTCCCTTAACCTTGTACTTCCAGCGCTAGTTGGTCCCTACACGTCTAGCGCTTCCCCATGAAAATAATATTACTACATCTCTTCATGAAGGTACCTTGATGCCGGTGAAATGTTCTCGAGACAAGAATTGATAGTAACCCTCTCCTTCCCCAGGATCTGAATGGCCCCTAACGGGTTTAGCACTGTCTCAGGGTACCCCAGTGTCCTGATATTCGCGAGGTTGTGTTTACCTCACAATTTAAACTGCTGTTAAATCTCGGCCATTTAATTCCGCCCTTAACAGGGCTAAACTATGATGTTTATCCACGTTATTTAAACTCAGCCATTTGCCTCTGACCTTTTACACTACAACATTTACCTTGATATTAAATCTCAAATATTTAACACAGTTATTTAAAGTCATCTATTTAACCCCTTTTGCTATATTACAAAAACAATGGTGAACGTTATTTAAATGTTGTAAACTATGCTGACTGAAACCCAACATTTAAAGTCTTTTATTTACATGATATAAACTGAGATATTTTATTTGTATATTTAAATAATCTTGTAAATTCTGTTGCTGCTTTATATCCATATTTTTGTTTCTATTTCTTTGTTTTACAGTGTGTGATATGAACGTGATTTACATTGCGTTATTGTCTTTTATGTGGTGTTAATGTGTGGTGCTATGTGTTGTAGGGAGTTATTGTGTGTAATGTGGAGGTATTGTTCATGGGGAGTTATTGTGTGTCGTATGAAATGTGGTGTTAGTGTGTAAAGTGGTGTTATTCTTTGCTACGTGGTGCTGTGTTTTAAGTTGTGCTATTGTGTTATGTGATGTTATTGTGTAATGTAGCGTTACTGCGTATTTATAAAATTTGTTTTTATTGAGTTATTAGTTTGTTAGTGTTATGAAGTGTTATTGTATGTTATGTCTGATTGAATGTTATGTAATATTATTTATGTGGTGTTGCTGTGTGTGATTTGGAATTATTGTGTATTTTGTGTTGCTGTATGTTGAGTGATATTATTGCATGTTATGTAGTGTTAATGTGTGTTATGTGGTGGTATTCATTATTATGTGATACTTGTTTCATGTGGTGTTATGTTGTGTGTTATTGTATGGTATTGAGTGAGTGGGTAATTAATGGTGGTATTTTGTACTAAGTGGTTTTATTGTGAATTTTGTGGTGTCTTGGGGAGTTAGGGATAATTATGTTATGTTATTGTGTGTTATGTGATTTAATTGAGTATGACAAGATGTGATATTGCCCAATGTGTGGTGTTATGCTGAATGGTGTTGAATGCTGTGCGGTGCTACTGCGTTCTGTTATTGTCTGTTATGCGGTATCGTTATGCGATGTTACGTGTAAAGTGGTAAATTGTGTCACTGTGTGTTACTTGGTATTATTATGCTATGTGGTGTTATTGTATGCTTTGTGGTGTTGAATGTGTTTTGTGGTTCAACTGTGTGCTGTTACTGTTTATGAGGTTTTCCTGTGTGTTATGTTACTGTGTGTTGTGGTGTTACTGTGTGTTATGTGGAGCTTATCGTATTGTGTGGTATTTCGTGTAAAGTGGTGTTTTTGCGCTCCATTTGGTGTTATTCTGCGTTAGGGTATATGTTGTTATTATGTAATATGCGGTGAACATAAGAACATATTGGTAAGTATTCATACATATTTGTATATTTGAGTGCATTAGAAATTTATCTAAACCCTCTAACATTCATTCTGTGTGCATTGAGGTGGAGGGGGCTGGGCTGACGAAATAGGGAATACTTAGCTCACGCAGCAATCGAAATATGTCTAGTTTTTCTTTCCCCAAATTTCCATTTGCAACTTGAGGATGCCTTGTTAGATCGGCTTCAAATTCTCTACACTGGTTAACTGTACAGTAAAGAAAAAAGTATTTATGCAACTTCTGGTACCCTCTAGTTTATGTTTTATGGACAATCACAAGATTTTTTGAACGGGTTAAATAATCTTTTAGTAATTGATGGATTCTAAGCAATAAGACTGTTGGGGGCAGCAACAAGCAATACTTATCATTAAAAGTATCCACTTAGTGACACTAGAAGCAAAAGTGTATCAATCAAGGTGTTGGAGATGTATTATTTAGGCAAAAAATTATCCTAAAATATATTAAACCTAAGATAAAAAAATCAGAATGCCTTTTTTTTTAATCGGCGTCTGACTTTCGGAGATAATGTTATTGAAATATAATTTGGCCTTCACCTTCATCTGTGTTAATCTTCATCTGCCAATTTTTAAATAAATTGGTTTCCGTGCACTATCTGGAGAATGCCTCTTACGATCGGCTTCAGACTCTAAACGCTGGTGTATGTTAACTGGATTTTTCTTTGTTGAATTTGAAATGTACAGGTAACTATTATACAGTTTTATTGAAAAAATCTTGAAAAATAAAATATTGGCTCTTGTGATTATTTGGAAATGCTTCATCCGATCGGCATTAACCCTACACAGCTGCTGAGCTGTTGTTGCTGAATTGTTGCTTTATTCGTCAGGCTAGAAGACAAGTGTCTCCTGGCACTTGTCCTCTATCCTTTGACTGTGAGATATGATAATATATTTTTGTTGTTATTGTTTTGTTTTCTAAAGTTTTCTAAGTGATTAACAGTGTTGCTTAAATACTCGAAGTTATTACTAGCTATGCCACCAAGTCTCGAATAATAAACATATCATTACTGTCTTTTCGTTGCCATTATCTCCAGTTTTCTATATATTTCCACAACACTATTTCATCACCTCAAAACATTCTATATATTATGAAACCTCACCGCCGTTTTAAAAGTTTAGACTATCACACAAATTCTCTCTGCGACTAACACGTTACGTCTCCCAAGACACCAAAACTCCACGCTGCCAATTATATATATCTAACTTAATAATGTATGTCTTCCTTACAAACAGTGTCTTCTAAGTACAGCTTATTTCTCCGTATTCTTTCCCTTCCCTCCGGTATCTCCCATCGCACCTTCTCGCTCCAGTGAGCAACCATTCTGCCGATGAGAAACATAAAGCAGACAAAGACTTTTGCAACTTGGTGCCATTATCGTAAAAAGAAGGAATCATTTATGTAAATTCCCTTCCCCTGAAAGCAGACTGAGCAAGTCTGGCAAGAGAAGCCTCCCTGTACCACCAGGGAGCCGTGCTACGCTGAACGACGCACTAAGTCCACGCTAAACTTAACTAGCCGCTTTTCCTTCTTTATTGCTGAGTGGGAGAGTATAACAGAGGTATACAACCACCGAGCACATGGGCTACAATCTAGGGACGTTTGACGAGTGCAAGAGTCTTATTGTCCACAGTTCAAAGGATAAGAAGATTGGCCAATGGTGCGGGAGAGTCCAGTTGCTGGTCTCCCTTTTGTGAAGGAATTAAGACTATTTTCTTGAATAATTTGTGCTAAATGACTGTTTTGTTATATATATATATATATATATATATATATATATATATATATATATATATATATATATATATATATATATATATATATATTATATTATAATAATATATATATATATATATAACAAAACAGTCATTTAGCACAAATTATTCAAATTATATATATATATATATATATATATATATATATATATATATATATATATGTATATGTGAAAAATACCAAAGTGAAGATATGTGTAAGCACATGAAATCGCTCAGATTTTATTTCCTATTTTCAGTGTGGTATTGATTCATATTTGCAATCAAGCATTTTATTTTTATTTTTTCCATGCATGTATGTATGTTTGCTTTTTAATTTGAGGAAGTTTAAACCAGTGCATTTTGAGACAAAGTGAGCAATATTATCCACACCAAACAAGTCTAGACAATAACTGTTGCCCAGAGAACAATGTGGTTCCTGCAGAGCCCCTGCCACCATATACTACCGCCTTTTCTGCTTTTCATTCTCATAGCAAATGTACATAAAAACACTTGACAGTTTCGTATCATCATTTCTTGATACCAAAGTATGCACGAAAATAACCTCCTTAGAAGACACCGAAAAACTGAATGATATTAAAATCTTCCAGTAAGCCTTGAATACTATCATAATTTTCAATGGTGACATATTCTAACTTCTTAGATATGAAAAAATGAACTCAAAAGGCACTTCATATAAAATGCAAGATCACCAAATAGAACGAAAAGAACATGTGAAGGATCTGGTTGTAATCATATCCGCCGACCTATCTTTAAAGAACACAATAAGGCAAATATTCCGACGGTCAGGAAAATGAGGTGAAGGATCATGAGAACATTCAAAACAAGGGATATATTCCCACTGGGGACACTTTTCAAATCACTTATGTTCAGTCACTTAAAGTACCGTTTAGTATTGACGACTCAATTCAGATCATGAGATATACCAGAGCTGGAAAGGATAGAGATCGTTTATGGCTGGTATGAAGCCAATTAACCATTTAAATTTATCGGAACGTCTCAGAATCCTAAATACGTGCTTACAGGAGTGGAGAAGAGACTCTTGATTATTTATACGTGAAGTATCTGGTCCCAGACCTGCACACTTGGATAACATACAGGAGTGAAACTTGTGGGAGAAAATACAAAATATACCCAGTGAAAAGAAAGGACGCCGTGGGCACAATAAGAAAACACTGAATCAGCATCCGTGAGCATGGCATTTCATCACTTTAATAGGAGATATCAGAAACACTGCTAGTACAAGTGTAGAAGACTTCAAGGGAAAACTCGACAAAGGTCTCTGCTATTAAGCCTTGCACAGTATTATATCGAAAAATAGATTAGAAGCCTTAATAATTATTAAGGCTTCTCTGGTGGTCTGGTGACTAAAGCTCTCGCTTCACACGGCGAGGGCCTGGGTTCGATTCCCAGCTAGGGCAGAAACATTGGGCGTGTTTCTTTACACCTGTTGTCTATGTTCACCCATCAGTAAAATGGGTACCTGGGTGTTAGTCGACTGGTGCGAGTCGCATCCTGGGACACTAACCTAATCTGCCCGAAATGCTCAGCATAACAAGGGACTTTCTATATAGTAGTATGTCATTGATGTCAGCTAGGCCTGTATACCATGTACATGTACTTGTAGTAAATAAAGATATTATTATTATTATTATTATAAAGTTTAAAAAAGTTCTTCATTTGTACATTTCACTGAAAATACTCTGAAAAACACAGGCCCTTGCACACACTAGGAACTTACAAATAAACATGAGAGCACTTAAACACTAACAAAATTATAGTATACACTAAAAAACTTACCAAAATCACCTACGTCAACCATGACGACTTTTCCCGGTCACCGCCCTTCTACTACTACTCACTAACACCTGACCAGGATTAATACCCGTTTGGTTTCAGTACAATCCCGGAAAATGACATTATATATGGAGCGTTATTTTTTATATATATATTTTTTAAATGCAGCACACTGCATAATAACACTGCTTGAAACACGATATATATATTTTCATTTTTAAATCCTATTTTTTTTCTTAACTTATGATCCTCTGGTAAATATGATATCACATATAAATCAGAATATTATGGATATTCGTAGTAATAAAATCAAAGTTTTATTTTATACCTTGAATATAACCACAAGGTTATACAGAGGTGTTCACATTTATAAGTATATATATGCAAACTGAAAGTTTAATTCATCCAGTATGTTAAGGATTGGTATATTCTTGTATATTCCTCCGTAAAAGTAAATTTGACCTTAATGAACAACGTGCAGTCAAGCGTTAAACCAGATTAAAACGTGTATATACCGAACCCAGAGTGATCGTTACTAACTTCTCAGTGTATATGCTGTATGAACTTAATTTGTTCTCTCTCTTATGGATTAAAATATAATATGGCTTGATGGCTTGCGTGGGGCTTGGTACTCTCGATGGGTTTTAAATCTAAGACGCAAATGTAACATCCCATGTCAGCTATGCTTCGCCCAGCCAACTCGCTCTTTCTTTGAAATTCTGTGGAAGGCTTTGCTATATTGCAGCAGACGTTATTTTGTCTTTTAACCTTTGCTAAACAATATCAGATGACACTGCGAGGCTCCCGTTGCGAAGAATTTTTCCTAACGGACCTCGCCCAGTAAAATCTTTTATTCTTCGACAGGATTTTTTTTTTTTTAGTTTCTGTATATTTTCTGCCTGGGGAAATGTACACAAATAACCCGCACATAGTGAATTTTATGACGACGTTTCGGTCCGACTTGGACCATTTACAAGTAACATGGTGTGACTTGTAAATGGTCAAGTCGGACCGAAACGTCGTCATAAGTTGCTCTCGCTTATGTGCGAGTCATTTGTGTATTGTTCCAGTCACGGTATTGTGCCTTTTTGTTCATTAGGGAGGAAATAGTTAAATGAGATAACCATTATGGATAGGAGATCTTATTAACCAGTAATATAAATTGGCTTCATCTCCCGCCGAATGTAAAAGAGGACTACTCATTAGCAGAAACACTTCATTATAACCCACGGGTTATAATGGGTTTCTACAATCCTCTGAAAAATCGCTTCCCAATAGACAATAGCCTATCTTCCCAATATGAATAAAGAGAGCACTAGCTTCATGGCTAGTAGTTATAGCATATTAATGATATTAGAGCCTAATTTCAGGAGGTTCCCCAGTCTGTCCTATGTTTCTAGCGAACAAGAAAATAAACACTTCTCAATCATATTTTGATAAAAAAAAATTCACAGTTATTTTTCAAAAAGCGACTTTTGCAGCCAAATATTTAAGAGCTTGTATGTGAGATATCCACTGCATGGTAATACCGGCACATTCTCAAGTCTATTCTCTGTATCAGGTTATGCTTTGTCAACTAACGTAGGTACATATTTTAAGCTACTTCAGGGCCTATAGAGTTTGTCAACATCTCCACCAAAAACTCAAGGCTATGTATTCTTCAGGCTATCAAGAACACGGAGGTAAACAGACTTTTTGTTTACCTTGTTTTTGGTGATTTGCGTAGAAGTGTGAAAGAAATATTTTCACGATGCATTGTAAATAAGTATGCAAATTACTTGTAACTAATTTTATATAGTAATTACATGAACTTGTCATGCAATTACTGTTTGAAAAGGAGAACTCAGCCTAACTTGCCCTAATATATCAATAAACTTTTTAGTTTGTCAGGACATCATTCCAAAGTGATTTAATCGTTTTATCTTGGGAGAACTTTATTTTGATAGCCCGATCAACTGGGTTGTGGTTCGTACGTTGGATGGCGTGCGGTCAACAGTAACAGCCTGGTTGATCAGACCCTGATCCACCGGGAGGTCTGGTCAAGGAACGGGCCGCGGAGGTGTTGACCCTAACACATCCTGCAGGTTGACTCCAGGTAGGAAGGGGACAACCTTTATGGATAGGGTGGTGATCACCTACTAGGCTAAGGGATCGATTACCTTCTCGTCTTCTACTGTCTCCAGTTTCCACTTCAAATAACCCCTGTACTGATTTAATAAAATCACCTGTTAGCGAAACGTCTTCAAATTAGAGATACTCAGGTGGTGCACATGCGTCTTATTCTCCTGTCCCAATTGGTGTCAATGAAATCATTTCTTGGACTGCATTTGTTCCGTAAACAACCTTTAGTTTCACTCTATAAATAAAAAATACGATAAATATATTTTCAAGCACACCAAGTTATAAAAAATTTATTCCATTTTTTTTTTTTTTTTTTTTTTTTTTTTTTTTTTTTATAAGTTTTGCTAACAGTTGTCGACATGGCTGGTATCCATGACTTTGATGTTAACCCACCACCGATATTCATTTTAAGTCTCACTGATTGGTTTTGTACGTGTTGTCAATAGTGTTTGTTTTACAAGCTGGTGACACTGTTGTTGTCAGTGGTGTTTATTATACAACCTGGTGACACTAGTGTCGTTCATGGTGTATGTTATAAAACCTTGTGACACTAGTGTTATGGTGTATATTATACAAGCTGGTGACACTAGTATTGTTTATTATATATAAAAGTGACACTGTACTGAGTTTTTTATACATTTTAATTCCACTGTATTAGATTCTTTCATACTGGTGACGCTGTATTAATGTATTAAAAAGGTTAGTGAAGCAGTAATAGTTTATTATACAAGCTTGTGACGTTGAATTTATTATACACGCTGGTGACACTGTAATGAGTTTTTTTATACGTGTAATGACAATTTGTTTATTATATATGCTGGTGCTATCAGTATTCTCTACAGGTGACACTGTAGAGCAGTATTGTAGCCAACATCGTTTATTGTAGATGATAACACTGTTTTGTGATTATTATACATGCTGGTATTAATGTTTTGTGTTTACTACGGATGTTGAGGACAATGATGAACTCTTCATGCAATTAGGAATCTATTATACATGCCAATTATAAAGCCTTGTTTATTATAGTTAATGGGAACAATAATAAGTTTTTCGTATTATTAAGAATTTATTTATTACACATGCTGGTATTAAAGTCTTGTGTTTATTATAGTTACTGAGGACAATGATAACCTCTTCCAGTAATTAAGACTTCCATGAATATATAAATTCCAGATTATTTCACTTTCAAGCAATCATTTGCCGTACTGAGAGTCAAAGTCAACATGTGTGAAAATTAAAAGTGTGTATAGTGTGCAGTAGAGTGCGGATGATATTTTTATTCTGCGGTAAATTAAGTGAAGCAAATGTTGATTCAAGATTTTTGAGTGTTTGATCTCTTCCTCTAAGTAAGAAGTTACTTTGAATTGTAAACAGTAAAACTTTAATTAGTGCACGGGAAAGAATGTTAAATTCTGAGAGTTAATAACCCAGAATAACCCAAGAAAGTCTTAGAGTGTGACTTAATTCCATTGCAATCTTTAGAATCTCTCTCCAATGATGCGACTCACAGCAGTCAGCCACTTCCTAGTTGCATATTTCTTCTAGATGCAAAACACCACAAGGGGGAAGTTGAATGATAGCTCTAGGCCTTTCGTGTTGCAGCCAACACTTCTTCGGAGCTTGAATGTTACGGAGAGAATACATAATAGAGCGGCAGGAGGCAATTGGTAATCTAGTGCCAGGTGGCAGAAGTAGCTAGACTGCCAAGTACCTCCTGCTGCTTCATTATGCCTTCTTTCCGTTAGCATACGCAACCATGGACGCACCTGTCCGGATTATCTATTCCTTGTGCAGCATTTCAAGCTGCTGAATAAGTGTTGGCTGCAACACGACAGGCCTAGAGCTATCATTCAACTCCCTGTGGTTGTTTTGCATCTTGTATAGCTTGTCCCCGATTATTGCATTAATACTAGGTGTATAGGGATAGCAAGTGTTCACACACATCGCCTCGCACCGGATTTGTACCGGGATCTAAATAGGTTACCGCTGAATTTTAGCATAAAACATAAATTATAACTAAATATCAAGTATTTTATTAAGATTTCGTGCACTTCCTCCGCGTTTTAGGTGAGAAACAATAATTTAGAAAACTTTGGACCCCAAAACACACATAGTTTTTACTGGACGTTGTCGTGAATTGTACTGAGAAACAGAAGTCATTCAGATAGCAAAGGTTGAAGGAGAGACTTGAACCAAGTAATTCTTTATTAGAAAACATATGTAACAGTTCACTATTATCTGTATGCCACTCGAACGTTACACACACACACACAATGGCCAGGAGCAATGAATCGACCCCTGCAACCACAACTAGGTGAGTACACACAAACACACACACACACGAGCCTCGACCCATTCCACCACAAAGAGGTGAGTATTAATAAGTACACATACGTACAAGCACACATACACAAGCACGCGCTCACACAAAAATACGTGCACACATACATATACTCATACGTACACACAGACACACACGCAAGCACTTGCACACGCGCACACAAACACATACACAGGCACTTGCATACGCACACACAAACACACCCAGAAGACCACTACCAGTCGTTTATTAAGATTACATCAAAGTTATGAGACTAAATATACGCTAAAACTATATACTTTTTCTATAGCTTAATCAGAGAAAACATAATTACTATTCAAACAAACATTATATATATATATATATATATATATATATATATATATATATATATATATATATATATATATATGTCGTGCCAATTAGGTAAAACTTGCTATTTTGGCCTAAATAGCAACGCTCACCTTGCCATATAAGACGAGTGAAAATTTGTGTATGCAATAAATTGCCAAAATCATTCTGAACATAACGAAAAAAATATATTTCATTGTGTTTGTTTATTATTAAATTAATGTTAACGTATCTAAAATATATTTAGTTGGGTTAGGCTAAATTAAATTGCTCTTGTTGTAATAAGGTTAGGTAGGTTTTCAAAGTTTCTCTTAGTACAAAATAATAAATGAAAAAAATATATCTTTAAACATATAAGAAAAATTTTAGAAAGGACTTAATTTTAGATGAGTTCTTGCTAATTGACCAGTTTTACCTAATCGGCAGACATTAATACATATATAAATATGTATATATATATATATATATATATATATATATATATATATATATATATATATATATATATATATATATATATATATATATATATATATAATATATATAATATTATATAATATATATATATATATATATATATATATATATATATAAATTATATATATATATATATATATA